>JAAXNX010000292.1:0-34481 GCA_036491905.1 Folsomia manolachei
GTATCATGTCGGACAAGAGGAAAGGAAAGCCATTCCAAGAATTCTACAACTTTGTTGGAGAAAGATACCCGGCCGATCTGAGTTTTGGTCTCTCTATTTTTCGTACTGGGACTTTCTCTTTTTCCAGTTTTTTCTCTCTATTGGCGTCCCTCTTACAACTGTTTTAACTTACTTGTTTGGAAAGAAAATCTAAAGCATCTCAATTTGCATTGGAAGCCCAGTTGTTGTTTTATAGGTAGAAGATGAAAAGAAAGTTGTAGAAATGATGAGTGAAGAGCAGAACGTATAGATTTGAATTGGGTTGACAGGTGGGACATGGTAGTGTAAAAATGTGCAGGAGGGAAAATGACAAAAAACCAAGGGGAGCGAGAAACTGCATAAATTTCGTATCCAATGATCCGCATCTCCAGCTTTGTTGGCTGGTGGCGTGTTGGTGTAAGTAATGTTATGTGATGGTCATCGGCCCACGAGACCTTGCCTACCTACCGATAACTGTTTTACTACTCATCCTCTTTGGTGACCATCGACCATCTAACAGACGGTCCCGTGCGGGAGTCTTGTATATGTGTGTAAAGAAGAAAAAAGAACCGATCCAACCCGGATATTATGACCATCATGTCTAACTGTCCTCAGCTCCTTTATCTTGGACCCTGCCTGATTTGATCTCATCCCTCCAGTTGGTGAAATCTTTCAGTTGGTGAAATCTTTTGTCTTTCGTTAAAAACTGCTTCTCTCGTCTCCTTGCCTAGATCACGTATGTAGCTTATTTAAACTAACTGCTCAAGTCCACCAAGGGTAGAGAGTAGTCAGCAGTTGGATGGTAGTAAGTGACTGGATCTTTTTTTAAGAACATGCTGGTCACCTTTTATGGGAGAGAAACAATCTGAAATGGGTGGTTTTGAGCAGAGGAGAAGGTTGCGGACACGAGGCCATTCAGTACGGTCTTATGATTACCTTCTTCCTCAATAACGAGTGATGAAATTGCTGTAAGAGGAAGGATAAGTGGAGCTACATTACAGCTACGGATCCACTTGTCAGAGACGAGTTCCCTATTTCTAGGAGGGACCCCCACAGTCTGCTGAACTTTTCCTTCCCTCTTATTCCCTTCCTTTAGAACAAGGTTCGTGATGACTTGATCCACCCGGGAAATGGCCTTAAATTCCTTTTAACATGCCTCAACCTGCTGAGAGAGACTTTGCTCAAAAGACGGTTGCTTGGAAGGAGGATATCTGTAATGGCAGTTTCACAGGATTTTACCCACCACCACAAATCCTTCTACCATTTTACTGTTTCAATGGAGCAAGTGGGTTGTGATGGAAAGCAAATTGTGACTTTTGTCCTCAGTTTCCGGCACCCAAACTTTATCTCTTCCTTTCTTGTGGTCAATGAATTTTAAAATTATGCATGTTCTTCTCTCCCCATTCCTGCTGGCCACCGTTTGTTCTTACACACATAGCTGCACGTGTAGAGGAATGGGTTTGAAGAAGGTGTTGAGATTGTTAATCTGCTGATTGGATTTGTTGTAGTAGTGAAGCTGGCAGTTTAGTCAATTCAAAGAGAAAGTATGGGCTCCTCTGGGATCGGTTGTCTCCTGTGATATCATAAACATAAACTTCCCCCCGGTGTCTTTATCAACTCGTAAATCAAGTGACTCCACTCACCCCATTTTACGATTTCTCTCTCCCACTTTCTCGCTCTTCAGCTTACAAAAGTCACCCCTAATTGGGAGCAAAATGCGGAGTGGGAATGCCACCAACTGTACAAAAACCTACTTACCACTCCAGATGGATACATAGGTGAAAGCTGCACTCTTTCTCCCAGAGGCATGATTGATGGTGTGAAATGAGACGCAATGAACAACTGTCTTAACATGACGGCTCCAATATTTCACTCACTCACTCACTCAAACCAATGAAACTGTTGCTTCTCTTCCTTCCTTTCCCATATAAATATGTGTACATAGGTCTCATTCCAACAGAGAGTCCTGGGAAAGGCAGTCTGTCACTCACCACTATCTAATGAATAGGTAATTGTGAGGTCAAATAGGGTTCAGGGTGAGGTTTATTAGGAAAGATGATTTATTGTGGTTTGCATGTAGAGGGAGAGAAAAAGACTTGAGAAGACTCCCATAAATATTCTTGGTTGCTTTGAGGACAGCTCAGAATTCGCAGTGTGTCTAGAATTTAAGGGAGCAAAAAGCTGGATGGGTATGACTGGTAATAATTTTACGAGTCTCTTTTCTTCCTTATTTCTTTACTCTTTACTCCCTCTCCTCGTTTGTATACTCTGACCACCAAGTTAGCCGGAATGTAAAGGACGTAAAAGAGCAAGGTATAATCTCTTTGCTGGCTCATCTTTCACATCTCTCTTATTTCCTGGAGGAATAACCGTGTTCAGAAGCAGGGAGAAAAATGGGATTTATTTGCTGAAAAAGAACAAGGGTTTGATCATAGAACTATCCTCCTAATCGTTCCATGAATGAATGACTCCCACTATTAAGAGCTCAGTAGTTCTGTAAAGTGCTGGCTTGTTTGAGGTTGAGCTGACTTTGTGAGTGTGGTTATCTGTATGTGTATGTGTGGTTGGTAGGCGTAGAAAAGTTACCGTGTGAGAGCACTTGCGGTTTCGTCTTCTCTAGCTTCTAGGCACCTTTTGAATTCTTCGATTGGTGATGATAAATTGAGTCTGCGACTGAAAATGGCTCGCATTCCACGCTTAGACTTTTGTCCCGGCTGCACGGCTAAAGAACACTCTTGTGAGAATGGCAGAGTAGGGAGTTAGAAAGCAGAGCATAATATTTTTAAGGGTGAACTACATACATCGAGGACCAAGGCAATGGTGGTAAGAGCACAGGGTGGGGCCAGAATCTGATCGTATATGCTTCGCCCCAGCTTTCACCACAAATCTGGTGGGTTGAAATGATGAGCTTCGGCCCATTGGTGGGTGAACAAGGAATCTATTTCAGATTTTGGATTTATGGATGATATTTAAAAGGAAGTGGTGCAAGCAAACACGCGGCTACGGTTGTATGTTGTGACCTTAGTTATTGCCCACATTTCTCTTATATATGGCCACATCAAATGGATTTCTCTTTGGTGGTGGTAAAGGCTGTAAATTTTGTTTTCTCGGGTTGCTTTCGCTCCGGGGACATAAGTGATCGTTTCTTCCAGGCCTCGTTCCACAACTTCCAACATGGAATTTGACACTTGTAGTTGTGTCGGATTTCTTTTTTTCTGTAAAAAAAAACATGGGTTTCACATTCAGCCGCTATTTTCTTAAGGGTTGTATTCATTTCATTTCTAAAAATGATCTTTTGCCTCTGTTTCACTTTCATTAGGAAAATGGGTCTTCCTGTTCCCTTTGTATTGGAGAAGGTGACAGTAGTACAGGTTATATGTTTGTGGAAGGGGTTGTTAATTTTGACTGTTTGGTTTTGTTCAACTTGTGTAGTCACCTACAGACCTGAGGTTTGATGTGCATCTATAAAAGTTGACAAGAGAAGAGTTGTTTTGTTGTTTATTTTCATGGAATAACTCAGTATTTGCCCGTCCATCCGAGTTGCATGAGGTGATGTGGTGTGAAAGGCGTCCTGTATGTAGACTGCAGTGAGGCGATCAAGTAAAAACAATCGGAGAGTCAGATGCTGAATTTTGAAAAGGATAGAAAACAAGAGAAAGAGATGTGAGGGGAGAGAGAATGTGGTGTGGGCTACTACACAGGAGGACAAGTCCAGTCAGTGGTTGTGGGACCCACGTAGTACACACATACGAGATCGCAACAGAGAAATGGCCTTGTGTTCTTCCTTTTTCCTTTCTTTCTTTCTTCCGATGTCTTTCGCCTTGTCGACATGTCGACTCTTGTCTTGTTTAACTTTCACTCACGTTCCCTTCCGCTCTGCTGCTGCTATTGCTCCAGTGGTCGTCGCCTATAAGTTGTAATGTTTGGCTGGACAAAAGGATCAGCAGTAGCAGCAGGGCAGCATAACCAACTGTTTCTCATTTCCATGAGTGCAACAACCATGAAACGAAACACTTGGAGTGAGTAAAGTTGCTTGGGCTAATTTCCTCATTGTTTGTGCCCCCACAGGGTATCCACACAATCCGTACAACGGCGTCGTGTGCAATGACACGATATTGGGTAAGTTCCGAGTTTATTTACATGGATAAGAAAACTTTAGGTATTCAACTGACAAAAAATAAATGCATCCCTAAAACCCGAATCATTGTTCAGCCACAGGAGTTTTCTCATCGAAGGAACTCTGGCGTCTGTCCAAAGGTAAATATCTCCTTCTCCTACTAATGTTTTGCACCACAAAGCTTTATCTCTTTCATACATACCGCTAATTCAATAACTCGAAACCACACTAGGCAGAATGTAGGAAGGCAGACAGTTCATAATATTCATAACTTTTGTTGCAAATTAAGAGCAGGGAAAGAGAGAGAGAGAGGCAGGAAACTGGTTGACTCTATGTGTGCAGAAGCATGCTGAAGCTAATGAGTTAAACCAAGATAAGTAGCGACGGGAGCAATGATTTGTTGTTTGCATGGGAGAATGGACATGCATTAAATGACTATCTCGACTCCTTACCCTCACAATTCCAGTAGGATGCCGTAGAATTGAGCCTGGGATGAAGAGAGCGTGTGAAAGAATGTACCCATACAAAGATAGATAGAGAGAGAGATGTATGTGAGTATGTGTGGGGCTGGCTAGTTATTGTACCGTGAAGGGTGGAAAAGCAGGAACAGCAGAGGGTTGTTGGTTGTTGTTCTTATTGATGCAAACCGTTCAGATGATACCTATTTATTTATGGCGAAAGTGAGACCAACAAAGAACAACTTTGGTGGAGTCGGGGGCAAATAGCGTGAAGCATTGATAGTGATTGTGTGAGTTGTTCACAAATTGGCGCCAGTGATCTGTAAACTTTCTCTTCTTCCTTGTTCCTCGGATGGATGGATGCATTTGAATCTGCTGTCCCTGCTCCCTCCTGCCCTCCTTTCTCCCTCATACTACATACTTTACTTAATAAACTAATTATTACCAAATATCTGAAACTACTATAGGTTTAGGTGGCTAATGTTAGCTCGCAAGTACAAACACATACATGGGACGGAGGATGTATCAGTAGATAGTGCAATTACATGAGAATCTCGATCGTTGAAATGTCCCGAACCAAGCGAGTAATTTCATGATACCATCAGCAGCTTTATGGTCTGTTGTATATGCATCGGGAGGCTCAATGTTGTGTAGTGGAATTGATGACAAATGGTGTCTCCTTTACTAGCCATTTAACTAAGCAGCAGAAAGTGCGGTTACACAGCATTTCCAAGCACCACAGGAGGTATAGCCTCTCTCTCTTTCTGTCTCTGGGTCATAACTTTGACCCCCCTGCAAATATGATGTTTTCCACAAACACTAGTCTCTCACTCATTCCAACCGTACTATGCTTTCACCAACGCAACCACCTGCCTCTACAGTCATTGAAGTGAAATATGCACAAATGGCATACACCACAATACATATTAGGAGAAGAAATGTGTTGAAGAAATGTATAGTTGCAACCTATTATCTCGCTCTTCTATTTCTGGTTCCCATGCAGCATCCATTGTACAAGGACCGAACGGACTCCAGCCAACAATCAAGATTGAGAACAGTGGTAACAGCTACTACAGTAACTGTTACACACCGCCAGCTCCTGACCATTCTGTCCTCATGGGGTCAGGGACGTACAGTGAGTTTGAAGATTTTATATGAATTAGGCAACTTTGTTTTATGTAGAAAGTGTGTAAATTTTAGGAATGGCTGTGATTTATCATAAATTTGTTGTAGGTCCACTGTCGCTGCCCCGAAACCTTCCTAGTCCTCCGACAGAGCATAGAAGTAAACGGCGAAGACTGAGTTCGGAAGAAGACCCTTTAGACGTGGGTGGAGGTCGGGATAAGAACAATGAGGTGGCATACTATGGCCAAAGTCCTGCATCCCTCTCAAGTCAGGCTAGTTGGCATTCTGAAGTGGACCACGGTGAGTGAGTTGAACTGTGGGTGTGGGTGTGGACGGCTACTATTTTACCGGCTTGCTCGCATGCCTGCTTTCTCTTGTTGAAATGATAATTTTAGCCATCGTAAGGATGCGGCTGGGTTAGCCGTGGCTCATTTAACCGGCCATTGGGCTCTACCACTCTGCCTGGCAGTTGTACTCTGTGGTAATAGCCAACGAGACACACAACCATCAATTCATATCGCATGAGCTTTTTGTGGTGGCCCAACAGCGAGACCAGTGCCACAGTCGGTGGTGTGGACTGGTGCTTGGATTAAAGAATGGGGTTGGCCAGCATGTTGTTAGCGTGGTTGGGAATGGGACGTTAATCCAATATTTTATAGACGGTGATGGTTATTATGGGATGGGGTGGTTAGTCTGCTTTCATTTACGAGGCCACCATTCTGTCTCTCTAACGAATAAGCTGCCATCGTTGTCGCTCCTTGCTAGCTATTGTCTCTCTTGCTTTCTCTTTGCAATAATACAAAACCAAAATAGAAAGAAAGCAAGCAGGCGATTCCACCAAGGAAACGATAAGACAAAAAAAGGTACGGTTATGGCCTGCCACTACTTGCTGCTTTCTCCTTCTTTCCTCTCTCTCTCTATATATTTCTACTAGGATCCAAAAATCAAAGCTGGAATAAAGGCTACTAGTCCGGGATACTTCTGCTGCTGTTGTCTTGTCATCCGCTCAGCCATTCAATCCATTTCTTGTCATGTTCTCCTTGTCTAACTGCTGAATGCTGATGCAGCTGTTGTCCCCTATCCATTGTATTCTTTCTTTCCAAGACATTGGTATGGTTCGTGGTGCAGTCTGTTGCCCACGATGATAAGCGGTGATGCTTGATGCTCCACTAAATCTTATCCAGTCAGCCAAGGCGCTAGCACACTGATCTGCTTTGGGGATACGTTCATATCTGCTTTTCTTCTTACAACTGCTCTTCCTCTTGTCTGCCTGCCGTCACCTTCTGACTGAAATGAAAGTAACTGAACTTGTTGGGACAGGCGGAGTGGTGCATCATCATCCCCGACACCCTTCAAACAATATGGGGGGTGGGAGTTCATCAAGTAATGGTCACTCCCATATGCACCACTCTCACATGGGTCATCCTCCACATGCCCATTCGGGTTCGAATAAGTCAACTGCTAGTGGGTGCCAATTGAGTCTCAAGTCCCAGGACAGATTGAGTAGTAGCTCCTCTAGTGAGACGGATCCTTCAAGTCCTCTTGGACTAAGTTTGCGTAATCAGTCGGGTAAGCCTTGCTATGCATGAACGTACTTAAGGAAGTCAGTTTGTTGTGAGTTGGTTTGAACGACATTAAGGACCTGCATATTCATTATGTGAGAGGATGACAGTAAGGTCAATAAAATGTCATTAATGGTTGCAGGATTGAACCAACATTCGACAGTGACCACGTTGGGTTCCAGTGGGTTGACAGGAGGCAGTGCCTACTATCACACGGATGGGGGCCATGATCATCATGGTCCGGCAAAGTATCATGAAAATGGTATGATATTTGTACTTAAATACAAAACATATCTTCTGGTTCACGTAACTAAATCTTTATAGGACATGATACCTTCTCAGACTTTGTTACTTTGGTGTGTCAAGAAGCTCAAAGCACGGGTGGGGGTCAGGTATGTAACTTGTATCAAATAGTTACTAGAAATAAGGAAATTGTCACGTCCTTGCGGTTGATTAATTAATCGATTTCGATTTAGGGAGGGCGAGTGAGTAGTAAGTTATCGGCTTATTACACAAGCGCCATGCCACCACCTTCTGCCCCAATGGCAAGACCAGTGACAATCATTCGGTCGACGGACTCCATGGGAAACCCAGGTCTTGGAGGATCCCCACCCTCTTCTCACTCACCTCCACCAATGACTAGTGAGTCTGGAGGGAGGGACTCGCGTGGGGGAGGTCCTTTAAGTCCCTCACAAGGAAATGACTCCTCACCTTCACCAAGGTCGTCTTTTCCAGTGTCGTCACGGGACTACTCCTTGAGCCATCTTCACTCGCAGTCCTCTGGACAGGTTCACTACGTATAAATTCACCACTTTTTTCAAACTCATCCACCGCATGTCCATTGGCGTGTGCACTCACTCCTAACTTTGTCCTTGCAGTTGTTCAGCTATAGCAATATTACACCACCCACTGGGATGAGTGGGGTCATCTCACCAACCACCAATCTCAGTTTGTTTCCTTCAGGGGGTGGAGGAGGGTCCAGTCGAGGGTCAAGGTCCACACCACTTCCACGATGGAACACACCATTCATCAGTTTGGACGAGAACATCGACTATACCATGGTTTCTCCTTTGATGCCTGGACCAGCCGAGCCAAACACCGCTACCCTAATTGATGACGGTATGGTCAAGACTCTAACATTATTTTGAGTGATTGTCCCTTAACTTGTTTATGCTGTGTTCTCATTTCCAACTGGACAAGAAAGTGTCTCGTTCATGAACACCTCTGCATGTTGTTGCATATCAAGTGTATTAATATGTGTGTGTTTGTGAGACATTAACAGAGTTTGTGTTGCTTCCTTTCACAGGTGGTCATCGGGGTCAAGTCATTTAACAATAAATCCTAACCTCGTAAGAGTTAAATGGCTGGGCCCTTAGTTTTCTGGTGTTATATTCATAGGTAACTATTTAACCCATTCACTCAATAATGTTGATTGTTTTCCTGTGGGTAGTTATTTTTTTTAGAGAAAAATGGACAAATTAAAATACTTGTTTTCACTAATTACAATTTGAGATGATTTCCGCTTTTTGTTTGATTTGATTCTTTTTTATTCCTTTCGAAAAGTTTTAGCTTTTTTTGCATGAATTCTACTCGTAACTCATGATTGCAATAGTCCAAGTGTTTCAGTATTCACTGTACACTAGTTCAAAAAAAATTCAGAAATAAATTTTCTACTTTTTTCTTGTCTTGTCTAGTTCATACAATCATTGACAACACAATTTTGAGTTGAACGTCATTTGTTGTAGTTGCAGAGCGATACTTCAGCGTGGTGGTGCACGGAGGGAGCGAGAATATGGATGGTGGGGGCAGTGGGACGATTCAGCTTGGAAACGGTGGTCACGGAAGTCACTCAGTCATTAGTGGGGGTCCTCCATCACCCCAGACTCATCAACATCTGCACCACTCCTCAAGTCCTCCTCGAATGTCATCCACCCCCAACGGTAACGAAGGCTCCACCACCCCAACGCCAAACTCTTCGTCTAGCACCAGCAATAATAACAATAATAACTCGAGCAGCAATAACACTCCTCCATCCGCCCAGCAGAAGACGTAGTACTGTACACACTCCATGTACAAATTGTCACAATTCTTACTAGAAAAATCTTAATTATTTTATCACAAATTTAATGCTACTGGCAGACCCTCGTTGTCTTAGACGACATTCTCTCATAATTCTAACTATTTTCCCAGGAATGCTTTGTAAAATTTTGACAAGTTGGAGTAGGATAATGTTTGAANTTTGATTGTACGAAGCATGACTATGACATTTGTATGACGACATTTTAATTTTCATTAATTTGTTTCAAAATTAGCACTTGAATTAAGCTGAAATAACTTCGCGAACTTAGCAATTATCAATTCTTTTTAAAATCCAAATACTTGGTTATCTTGCAGGTACTGTTTATTCGAAATTTTAAACCTGCACAAAATGAACATTTGGCGTAAAGATTTTGTTAAATGACAATTTTTCAGCTTCCCAACTTTTTAAATGCCGTACTTGAAGTTGTCCGTAGATCTCATCTTGCCGTCATCTTTGTTTGGTATTACTTTGACAAAAGTGAATGATTCAACGAGATCTAGCATGATTTTAATGTTGGCCAGTTAACTCGGTCTCTAAACACACTCACTCAGTATAAGTTTTGTTTGCTAATTAATTTATACGGTCGTCAAAATAAATATTTAGTTAATAGTCGAGAACACCGTTGGCCGTACTAAAAATTGCTCCCGGCGTTTGAATCCGCCTTTTGTTTTCTACCAAATAGATGTAAACTCGGTAATGCGAAACTCAAATTCTATTATGGTCCCTACATAGAAGAAACGTTATTTTTTTTACGTATGAATTTTGAAAGTAGATATTCCACATTCGAAACTTATGATTAAGACTTTTTGTAGATAGAACTCTATGGACAATTAAGCCTTAGGAAAACTTTTGAAACTGCAATGGCTAAGGACAATTGTCGCAATTACAGATACTGGTGTGTAAAGTATTTCTTAATGTTTTTTTCAATTCTTCTCCACCATGGAACACTCTTAAAGAGTGGACTAATTAATGAGTAATGTAATAAGTAAAGACGAGTTGTAATTTTTGTTCTTTAAAAAAAGACAGTTTAATGAATGCGGATTTATCACTCACTCGAAGAGCAATACTACTACTAGAACTACACGTACTGTGACATTTGAAGCTTTAAGTTGAGACAAGTTGATATATTAGCAAAAAAAACAATTAAGTAATACAAAATGGTGCGTATTAAGTAGATAGTCACTACAAATAGTTAAGTAATCACGACACAATCTCGGTAATTGGTACTAATATAAAACCATGCAGTGGACAATGACGTTACATTAAAACTCACCACCCGATTGATTATGGTTTGTGGTGAGTATAATTAGAAAAATCTTATGGAATCTCATCCACTAACTGATGCAATTAGGAGTAAATTAAATACAGAAACCGTATGTGATAGAATCTAGTTATTATCATATTTTTTCGACGGGAAAAGAATTGCTCTTAGTGTCGAGCAATTTAAGTTGACGCCCTTCATTCATGAAGCCTTATTGCGTCCTTGTGGTGACTGTAGAAATGACAATTCGAATTGAAATTAATTAATTCCCCAAAATATGAGTTATGAGTTGTTATTGTTGTTGTTGTGGGCATAGAATGAGGTGCTCTTGTTTGTTGCTACTTATTTATTTATGATTATTATTAATAATAATAGTATTGTCATTGCTATGTTAATGCTTTTTGAATGTACATAACACAAACAGAATCAGTGATGTAGTGACATGGAGTATGCTACCTAATTACTCATTGCGATAATGGTAATAAGGGAGTGTATGCAGCAAAAAAAATGTTAGTTGGAATACGGTTTCAGTACAATAATTGATCTTAGTTCTCTGGTATTAAATAATTCTTATTAGTAGCAATGGAAGAGATATGTCAGGATGCTTACTAGGTTTCGAATTGTTGGATAATTTTAAAGCTAACATCCTTCCATCCAATCATTGCATTTTCTCAAACGGAATTTGATTCCAATCTAGTTAACCCACATTCTGAAAATCTTGACCTCCGTCACGTACATTTAAAATGTAGTCATGCCTTTTTTGCATTAAATGAAACAAGAAAAATATAGCTACGACGCCACTGTGTCGAGTTCCAATGCAATAACGACCTGTTCCTCCCAGACGTGTCAACTAATGCTTTAATTTTAATTTATTTGACGCTATTTATTATTTTATCAGTTATCGGATCATTATAGAGTGTGCTATGTAGAGCATAATGCAACGAATTATTTCATTTTAAGATAATTATCATTACGTCATGCGAATTGTTTTACGATACATAAAATATACGTGAATTTGTCTGCAAGCTGACCTATCCACACAGAAGCATTAGTAATAAAAAAAAGTTGTTAAGTTTGCGTTTTTGTTGTCTTTTTATTTTATTTTCTCGTCATTTTTTTCCATTTCATTTTTTGAGCCAGGCTAAGTGTTTACGTATCCATTGTAGGCACTATCTGGATCACGATTTCCAGGTTTGCCCTACATATGAGTTGAGTTAGGCAACATGAAAATAATATCTTTGTGGTTGTAGTAAAATGTACAATTCACTGGTTACCAAACTTGTCTGATTGACTCCGAAGGTAATGTAAAGTAACGAGAAATGGGGCACCAGTGAAAGTATTTTTAGGATCGGAACACCTACTGATTTGCCATTATGACACAAACTGGCTTCTTTAATTGTTGTGTTTATTTGTACATAGCTAGCATTCTGCATTGAATTGTACTTGTGACATTGTTAATTGGCAAATAATATGATTGAAATTTCACCACAGTAGTGAAGGCCTTAATGATGGATAGTGGATGCAGTCCAGTTCTGAGCCTTCAAATATTAAAATTTGAAATACGTAGTTTTGACTTGGAATTGAAAGACAAGACAAGCCCGTCAATACCCATGACAAGTTGCCAAAGATCGTACAAATTAGCAAAAGATTTCCCTCGTAATGAATAATAGCATTTTATAACAATAAGGATTAGAACATTAGTCTACTCATTTGTCCACTGGAAAGTAAGAACGAGAGTGTCTTGGATAAGTAATGTTATTTAAGTGAATTATGATAAAAAGCAATAAAGATAAAACAAGCAATACTTTCAGACTTACTGATAAAAATTTATCCCAAGGACAGTATGATTGCAAGAAAACTTTTAAACCTTTATGACTAACCCCTATTAAACTATCCATAGGAAAGGAATACTATATGGTGTGGTTCCTATATCTTACATAAACCTTGTTGATATGTATGAGGTATATTATTGAATTAGTCATAATTGGTTAAAAATACTACTTATGTAATAAGTGTCAGAAGACATAATATTTGTAACTTTCACCTTCGTGGCACAACTCCAGTCAATTCTGGAGATGGTGAGTCTACAAGGCCTAAAAATGTATATAAAACACTCATTCGCCCTATTTAAATATATTAGCAAAATATAATTAGTGGTTCAAGGACAAGGATTAGTCAAAGATAATTTTTGTGTGGGTGATTTTTATCAACACTTTCATTATTATAGAAAAATACCTACAAATGATGAAGATGTACATAAATAAATAAAACAATACACCGTGAAGATTATTCAAATTCATTTCAAATTGATTCATAGAAAAGTGTCTGAAAATGTAGCAAAATCACGACAGTTAAAAAAAGTTCATAATGATAGTTTAAGAGTTAGCTTTTTTAATAATAAAATTTTCCAAGGCTCCTTGAATTATTGTCCATGTATCCCAAAATCTGCGAGATTGGTGGACGCCTACAATTTAACTCACTCTTGAATTAGCACCAGTAAGTACCCCTTGAACATCAGAATCCCGAGGAGGGTCAACATCTAGGATGTAATCCACTTTTAGAAACGGTAGTCTCAAACCAGTGTCAAGGAAGGGTTGACAAAATTGAGGGAAACAAGGACGGCGTACCTTGAAAACGAGTCGGATCGAGTACATCCATTCCCTGGTAGTTCTTCCGTCAGATTGTCCCCGTTGTCCTCGGCCCCCCAATTGAGTCAAGCTGCGAAGATATTGGGAAACATTGAAGGAAAGTGTGTTGGATGGGAATGTATCTCCAATCGTGGTTGAGGAAGATGTTGCATTGTCTGAATTTCCGGTCATCATCCCAATCAACTTCCAAGTCCATCCTTCTCCCAAAAACGTCGAATTGGGGATGGTGACAATGTTAAGGAGTGCTTGAGTGAGGTTGTCTAGTTGATGAGCTCGAATTTCTGAAAACTCTATGGTGGCTTCGGCGTTGGTCCCATTTTCCATCACAACGCTTTCTGCATAAAACAAAAGCACTTAGTTTCGGAGAAAAGAGGTGAAATACATAAGAAATTAAAGAAAGGTTGAAGTTTTCTTACCTGACACAGTATTTGGCAAATACAGTCGGTAAAGTGGTCTAGAGTGGGCAGCAACAGGGATGGGTCTTGAAGTTTTAGATCGAGGCCGGTAATTCCATCGCTGACCTGTAGCCCTTGGTGCAGTATTGTCCCCAATAGGCGGCTTCCCCCAAAGTAAGAAGGGCTATGAGAAGGAACCCTCGGATGAAGATGGGAATCATATTTTCACTAGTTTAGTAACTAAGATAGTGGTTATGACGCCTTAACTGACTATGAGGAAAATGAGACACACGAGTAGCAATACGGAGAGAGTGATTGAGGTGAACTTATCGGGAGGCTGGCTGGGAAGCGAGTCGCGTCTTTTTTGTATCCAACCTCGTTAAATGATGCATTATACGCTAATCCTGTCTCCTTGTTCAAGTTAGCACGCTTCATATTTGCATCGAAATTTACAATGCCCATAAAATTTGGCCCTGTGAGGCATTCAGTCCCGCATTTCACTGGAATAAATCAGACACATTTCTTTGGCAGTGATTGGTTGAAATTTTTCAGAGTGTTTTCCTTGTTAGCTAACTAAGGAAAGGTAGTAGTATTGCTAAGAATATCAGGAATTAGGCTAATGTCTCCGGATGTCTGTTATTTACAAAATCGTTCGATTGAAATTTAATACATTCAATAGAATTGGAATTTGTACCCTGCAATTAAAAGTGAGTCGCATATCTTGAAGTCCTTCTGTCACCTATTTAACATCGTCAACTGCACCATTAAACTGCATCCGATTATTTCAAGTAATTAAAAATTTTTAAAATGTACTTTGATGAAAGCAAAGCCAGTCTCCAATGGCATTATTAGTGCATTAAAATACTACATAGACGGTCATTTAAATTGTAACAAAGGTCGTAGTCAATAGAACAGTGATCAGAATTCTCAATGCGGTGTTGTAAATGGACAGACAGATTGCGTAGTGGCATTAAAATAGTGCTCATATCTTGAAAAAGTTAGTAATAGAATCCAGTAACTTAACTGCGAGACTTGTAAGTTGCTATCTTGTGCATTTCAGACATTGGGAATCAAGACCGAGATAAAGTCGACCTCCTGAGAAACCTGAGACATGAATAAAATCATCATAGTTAGGGAACAATTCATTGCACCTCAAATTTCTAGAGTTACGACTTTCTCATGAAGAATCAGGCTGATTTTTTTGTAACTGCATGATTGCAAATTATCCGCAGGTGTAATATTATATCGCTTTACCAAATGAATTACTAACGTGCATATTAACATTTGAAATAATTGCGCGTATGGGCATAACATATACCTTACAAAATTTGACTCTTTATTTAGTTTATAAAATACAAATGCATTTTATCTTCAACGAACATATTTTCGCTAAACTTCTAAAAAATAAACACCGGTAAACAAATGCCCATATCAATTTGTTACGTCTTCACTCACTAATTCGATGCACTATTATACGTATTTCATGTAGATATTAAAATATAAAACATGCAGATATCACAAAACAATGTACCTAACCTAAAAATAGTAAGGTACTACAGAAATTTAAAAAGTGATATATTCTCAATTAAAATTTTTTGCAAACGTACCCTTTACCGTGTGCAGTTTATAAATTAAATGTGCATAAGTTAGTCAAAACTCCATAATCCATGTGTGTAATCAAATCATGAAAAGTAAACGAGGCTTGTCAACGTTAATACGTAAAAATCATCGATAGTAAAATCAATCAGGCAGACCAGGTGCAAACACGCAAACTAGGAGACCTAGATTGCACTTCAAATTGACATGCATAGCAAATACATCAATTGACTAGAAATGATCAGGCGATAACAGAGTTTGTGTTTAATACATACATTTTTTCTGCCAAGTTGTTACTACTATTTTATGAGAATGTATCTGGACGAATATATCTATTTCCTCGGGTTTGAAGGTGACCATGGCTCAGACACTGATGCTGATTTCAGGACCTAATTTTCAACACATTTACTTGATTGATTGCTTGTCAAAGATACATGTCCCGGCATAAAATATACACGGAGGCATACAAACCATTTAAGGTGGATTGGCAGAATGCACTCTCATATGACGATTCAGATTTCCAGACTGTGAAAACCTCAAAAGACAGAGTTTACATTGATACGGTTTTTCTCCGGAATGGATACGTAAATGTTTTGTGAGGGTAGAAGAATCGGAAAACGCCTTTTTACAAAGTCGACACCGATAAGGCCGCTCCCCTGAGTGCGTCCTCATATGTGTAGTTACTGAAGAACTCTGAGAAAAGCGACGGTCACAAATGGCGCAGTGGAAGGGTTTTTCTCCACTATGAGTCCTTACATGCGCCGTCAGGTTGGCTGCTTGACTAAATGATTTGTGACATTCTATGCAACGATAAGGTTTTTCTCCAGAATGGGTTCGGAGATGAGTTTTGAGCGTGGAAGGTCGAGCATACGTTTTTCCGCAGATGCGACAAAGATTGGATTTTGAGGCAAAGCTGCTTAGAGAAGGACTCATATTTTCAGAGGATCCTGAAACAAAAATGCAGACAAATTTTGTAATTACCATAAAAACTAACATCATCCAAAGCATTTATTTATCATATTGAAATTTGGAAAGTGCCGTATGACCCAGATTAAAAATTGAGGTTTTTAACTTTTGTTTTTACTGAATGCATCTCACCCAGCAGACATTACCTAGTCAACTGTCAATCATTTGACACCGCGCAGTCTGGGAGATAACCTTATCTTTTCCGATCACAGGTCAAATACCTGGTTTCTAAGAATTGCATGTCTAGTACTGGATGAGTCCCACTTTTTATCTCCATATTTATGAACCTCTCATGTTTAAATCGGTATAAATGAGTATTCGTTGTTTTACTTGGACTTTAGTTCTCTATCTACCAGGTTTGGTTACAAGTTGTAACTTACAACTGTGACTGGTGTTTGGACAAAATTTGATTCGTTTAAATTTTATTCTTACGTGGCGATGATTTCTGTCTCTTTGATGAGGATGTTGACCCCAATGACCTGGAACTTGAGGAAAGCGCTGTGGTAGAATTGATATGAGATGAAGCCGAGTTAGGAATCCATCCTGAAGAGCGAAGTGATTCCATATTTGGTTCCGGCCGGAAATCCGCCGCAAAACTGTACGTAGCAGAGTAGGGTTGATGACAAAAATTTTGATGGGTGGGTGAACTATTGTAGGAAGGAACATAGTTGTTGGGAATGGAAGATTGCACATGAGACGTCACCGGTGCGGGACCACCCCAACTCATCTTAAGTAAAAATGAGAAATAGTATTACACTTTAACCACCCCCTCATAACAAAACAGTCACAATCTAACATGTTACTTACCTGATGCTGCAGTCCAGGATCTTGTGGTAAGTAGCCCATCGTCATGTTCATCGACACATTGACACTCATGGATGGGAAGGGTGTCCCAAAATTGGAAGGGGGGACGGTTGATGAATTTTGAACAAAGGACTGGTCCAAACAGTAGTTTGGAGAGTAACCATTTGGGGACATGAGCTATAGATGAGATGAATCCAATCAAAAAATGAAGAGAAAGTTGACAACGAATTACTAAATCTTGAACACTACTGGTACTCAAGATAAGATGAGTTATGGGTGTGGCTCACCTGCTGTGACTGAGAGTAAGGGTTGGGATAGGGCATAGGTGACATTCCACCAGGATTGCAAAGGGAAGATTTAAAAGTACTGAGCAACACGTCTGAGAGGTCGTTCTTGTCTCTGAGAGTGGAAAGTGATTTTTTTTAAAGAGAGCAGATTGACATTCTGAGCTCAAATGATGCATGAGATCAGACAAAAAAGTACAGAATACTGTGGTGTAGGTCTCACTTGTAGCTGTTGTTGATGGGTGCAAATATACTTGGAAGTGGTTCAAGCTCTGACAAGGCAAATCCAGCCATGTTTGAATTGAACATCTCTTCCGTAGAATTGGGAGAGTTGAGCTCCCCACAAGTCCAGATTGGACTGTCGGCTGAAAACAAGGCCTCCATTCCGGGGGTTCCCTTGTCGTATGAATTCTGCGCATTTGACATCAAATCAATCACAAATAAATCAATCAATTACTCTAATTCATCATGCATCCATTGTGATGATGAGGTAAGTTGAGAAACTTTACTACTTGAAGTAGCCTACTTCCCATAAGGGCCGGAATAGAGAAAGGCGTAAAAATATTATGTAAGGTGCTAATTGTGAGGAAAGTAAGCTCAGGTGGGTGAGGAAGGAAGGAAATAATTGGATCCCTCCTCCCCGTCCTTTACCATCATTGGCTGCGCAGGGCTCCCTCCACGCCCTTCTGTCACTCATCCCTACACAATTCTCGATCCGGGAAACAAAGTCTCAAAATCAATTCTACAAACTTTACATGGAACCAAGGCTTTGTTCCATGCATCCTATTGGAGATGGATGGAATCTTTTTTCTTCTCAATGTTGCATGCGATGGCTTGAAAATATTTCTTAACTGTTTTGAAAATTATGACAATTACAATCATTTTACAATCAAGAGGGTTAATCTCTAACGAGTGAAAATAGAGTGACCAAGTATGTTTGATAATCTTTTATAGAATGGTTACTGAAATATATTTTGAATTTGTACTCGGAATAAGCAGTCCAAAGTAATGCCTAACTTAGCCGGTACTCCTTATTATTCTGGTCTACTCAATTTTTAAGTTTGGCAATCTCATTTATAACTTGTCCGAGAAAATCCTAACTAAATAGTTTTTTCACTTTCTCTAATCCATTAATCTATTTGTCAGCTTGCAATTTTAAACTTGAAGATGCCAAAATGAAAATAAGTAAAAGCACAATTAGCACATTTACTCACAATTCACAGCGTGATATCAACATAACCAATGTGTAGAGTTGTTTGATGGCAAACTAAAAGTGTTACAATATCAAAATTATGTCTTAGCTTACCTCAACCAGCCAACGTTCCTTATCCAAGGACGACGAAATCCAGCAATTGATAGTGTCAGCACTATTTAATTAATTAGTTGTTAATGACCGTGTAATTTGTAAGGATGAAGTGACTTGTTGGAGAAGAAGTTGCCAACTAACTCCATTCTGACTGGTCGCTGTACCCTACGACTGCTGTAATTAAGAGTGAGAAGGGACGAGACTCGTCCCACTGTTTTATTTTTGAACATGAGGGGATTGTGTATCGAAATTGGTATTTGGAAGGGATGGATGGGACGGATGAATGGTTTGCAGGTAGACAGATAATGTATCGGATCAAATAGGATCAAATAGTGATAAAAGCAGTTTAGTGCCACCGAGCTGTCTATTCTTCTCACTAACAAGATTTCATAAAACGCTACTACATTATAACACCATACCCATCAGTCTGTAAGACAAAAAGGGCATCCCTTTTATTTTCTTCTAATTTTCACTCACTACCCATACCTGTGTGTGATGAGTGTTCATGGAATTATGTCGTTTTAATTTGTGACGAAAGTCGTGTATCTATATTAAGAAACTGTTTCATGCATGGTAATACTCGAAAACATAACTCGAAGCTTTCCCTTGCCTGCAACAACGTCATCCGGTATTACTTAAGTTCACTCAGTAAATTAACACATAAACTTACACTCCATGCAAAACACCTACCTGCAATAAGCCATCAAAATCATTGAGCATGACAATTATTTTATGCAGTGATAAAATTTTGTGTCATCATGATGGAGGAGGTACTCCTATGAAATATCTATATCGCATCTGTCGTGGTTAAGGGACAATATTTTAACAGTATTGGAAGGACAGCTTCCTTCCCTGAGATCAAATGTCAATACGGAAGTGACGTCTCGAATGATTATTCACATTTAGGTATCCCGTCAAGCAAGGCATATTGTACAACAAAAATGAACGCAACACCAACCTGCTCTGCTAATCAATCACCTGTGCTTTATAACTTTAACTTTTTCCTTATCCTCTCCACCAAATTCATTTTAAATCAATTCAGGTTCCAGGTCGATGCTGATGTTGAATTAGTGCTTTACGAGTATCGCATCTCTGCCCTCAATTCAAGTACACAGCCGGATTGGGTAAGGGTTACATATGTAGTGCTCCCTTCTATTCTAATTGTGCTTCACATTTCCCTCGTGAGGATGATGACACAAGATACTTTTTGTTGTTATTTGTGCCCCTTGTTTACTCAGGGCTTTAGTCCCAACAACGGTTTCATGCTTAATTAACCCTGCATCTAGTTTCCTGCTTGTCAAGCTCACTCAGCCAAAGAGAAAGATTGAACCATTATTCGCAGATGAGACAATAATGAATTGTAACAAAAGCCAATCCATCCCGTTTTTGATTGTAGACTCAATTTCATTACATAAAATTAGCTGTAGATCTCTTAAAGTGAATGGGGAAAAGTGCAAATACAATTATGTAACTAACCGCGTTTTAATTAGTCCATATTTCTTTGCCTTATTTTAACTTGAACACAATCCAGTTGCACCTGTATTGACGGAGAAAGAAGGCTGGGTGCACATGCAATCAATTCTTGGTTAAACTGGTGATTATGCATGGTTGATCAAATGAAGAGTTTCCTTCCTGAGTGAGAAGTAAATAAATGCATGTGGGCAATGAAAGTACCTAATTATTCATGCCAAACGTCACCTAATCTCACTTTGCCTCCACACCTTCTGCCTTCCGGTCGTGTGTCGGTGAGACAATACATTTATTTACAATGTTCAAACTGTTCCAGAATTAATACATTGATCCCCACAATCTTGTATATTTCCGAACAATTTAGTTATTGATGTTGTATGTCGCAATATTTTCTTCATCTGAGAAAACAAGGAAATCATGCCCCAAAGAATGCAGATATGGGGTATGGCTACGGATTTAAGCTTTTATTTTCTCTTCCAATACATATTTCATGAATTTAAGGGACGTATAATATTTAATCCTTGTTGCTGCTCATTTCGGGTAAGAGATTGAAGTGCCCATTCTTGTCATCACATACTTCAACCAAACCAGCGTTCGGCCGTCCGCTTATGTAATCCGGAACTGTCAAGGATCGGACGACCCTTCATGAGTCAATCAGTTTAACATTTTATTTTGTTTTGACGCATGGCGGACGTTGAGGATTTATTTATGCAATGCAGCAACGTTGGCTCAAAGAGGATTATGAGACCATTAACTACTAGTTTTGGGGTTAGTGAACATACGTTTGGACTGCACTCTGGAGAAAGACAATAAAGAGACAAGTCCTCCCTGAAATACCGGATTTCTCTGATTCCTTCTTATGTAACGTGTGTCGTATCCATGTACGTAAGTGATGCATTGACTGATTAAAACCCAAAACTTTATTCTTTGCTTGGCAAATTGATTGAAGGCGAAAAGGCTGAAAATGAACAGCAAAACTCAGTCGTAAGAAACATACAGAGCGGTGGCTGACTGCATGCTTAAAATATGTATTAAATTCGTGAAGTTTCAACTTCCTAACTCAACGGCAACTACCTCAGGCCAACTACTTATTGACCGCCCCTCGTATGTAATCGCCTTTGTTCTGTCGTGCTCTTTACATTGATTGATCAGGAGGATGACATAAGTAGTAGTTCAAAAATATCTTGATGTGATGAAAGTTCTCTGCCTTTCTTTGTTTGAGGAATGCATTGGTTTTGTAGTGAATGCTGCAGGAAGTGAAGGGAGACGAGGACCCGGTTATGTAAGTGAGTCGTAGTGAACCTGCCGGTGATCACTAAGACTACGAGGAGAAAGTTGTCATGAAGAGACCTTAGAAATGTAGTTCTAATAAAGGTGAAACCATATCTGTGCAGCACAAAATATTGATCTGATTCCATGTGTTTTGTACAATGCTTACCCTTGTTGGATAACGTCTTTCCCCAGGACAACTTATTTCTACATTCATCCGCTTTTTGGTTCCACATCATAATGCGTCATGCAATAAATTTGTTTCGTCTCTCCATTTCCTCAAACATACAGCATTTTTCAAAGTCATTCCTGCTGCCTCAGCCCCATTTGCGATTAAAATGACAAAAAACAGTTTGATTCCAAATCATACATATTGGCAAACGCATTGAGTGCTTTCTTTAGTTTTTTTACATAAGTTGTATTTGAAAAGTAATTAGTTTCTCAGTAAACAAAATCTTAAAGATAAATTTTACCAATGCAAGGAGCGAGGATGATAGGACATCTACACTGCTTTTGGGAGAAAGTAAAGCTGCAGGAGAAAGCAGAAGAGCTTCTTACATCATAAAATGAACAAAAGAGTGCGCCTTCAATCTCAACAAAGTTTCTTAGTTGGAATCTCGGATCGAAGTTTGAGACCACAAATATGCCATACACCGTTAGCGTAAAGCTTCAGGAATGAAAAATGTTCAAGAATGAAAAATGTAATTACAGCAAATTTTGTGGATGGATGAGTGATTCATTCCGTTGACTGATTTTGAAAATGCTTGCAGAATCGACAGGTGAAGTAGAATTGCGAATAATTGTGCCGCATTCGTACCCCATCTTAATTCATAATTAGGGATGTTCAACCTGATCCATTTAGACTCCTTAAGATGAAAGAACTACCACACTTCATCTTCGTTTTTTCTATTATTAAAGTCGCCAGGGTAAATGTGAAATATTTTGATGCAGCTTATCGCAATGTCTAAATTTAGAAATATTTTTAATAATGAGATTATTGTGATTGACACTAATCGGATGGTGAAAAATCAATGCTTAGAGATCTTATTATTCATGAAACACATTCAATCATATGTATGATCATATTGTCAAGATAAATGATTTCAGTTGGATTATCCTCGCATTGTCAAGGGCGTGGTCCGAGGTTAATGTTCAAATATTTCGACGCCATTATTCCTTCTCGAACGGTTCATTGAGTTGGAGGTTGTTCGAATTGAACAAAATTCTGGCAGCATGACGAAAAAATACGGATTACTAGCTTTAACTGTAGCCGCAGCCCTGCTTAGTGTAGTGGTCGGAACCCAAGTGACGCTGAATGGTGTTGCTTTACTATTACTTCACAAATTGCTTTCGAAAATTAATACACGGTTTTATTTTACACGTAGGTCACCGTGGGAATTCGAATGGTCGGCCTAAGGTTGTCTGTTATTGGAGTAATTGGGCAGTCTATCGTCCCCAGCCTGCATCATATGACGTAAGTTTTATAAAGCTTTCCTGTTTTCAAAACAGGACTTAAGTTAAGGAAGTTACATGTATTTTATTAATCAAAAATTTTAATGTGACACATCATCACAGGTAGAAGATATTCCTCCAGAGCTATGCACCCACATTATCTACTCTTTTTGTGGTGTATCGTAAGTTCATGAAAAACAAGCTTCTGCCATTTGTTTGTACTTGAACCTTTATCAACAAATCCGTCGTATTTGTCCATGCCATTAAAAGGATAGATAGTTTTTTTGCTCGTTTTTATGCAAATTTCGCATACTGATAAAAAATATTCCAAATCATAGAAAATAGGAAAGTTTCGCTTTTGAGCAAAATAATGCTTTACTCAAGTCAATACCACCATCAAAATTAAATGACAATATGTACGTTTTTAAATTGCGGAGAATTGTACAAATTTTGCAAATAGTAGGGAGGAAACAAGCTTGAGTCCGCTTTTAGACAAATTCTGGTTATACAAAACTATGTTTGGAGATGGTTTTCGTTATTAGAATTTATTCATTGTTCCTGTTTTAGAAATGTGACTTGGGAAATTTTGGTCTTGGATGAGGAGGTAAGTCACGCAATAAGAGCTTTTTCTCATGTACTGGAAAAATATCATATTGTTAATCAACGTTTAGAGAGACATTGAAAATGGTGGCTACAGACGTTTCACTGACCTGAAGAGGCAACACCCACATCTTGTCACCCTTCTCGCCGTTGGGGGTGTGAACAATTTCTGTTGTCTTATCCATTAATGTAACTAATTTCTACTGGTTACTCTGCAGGATGGGGCGAGGGTGGAAGGAAATATTCGCAAATGGCTTCCGTTGTGGAAAGGCGTAATAGTTTTGTCCGCAGTGTTGTTGGTGAGGCCTTCAAAATGCACATCTTAAATTAGCTCATAATACAATTTCTCATTCATAAACATTATTCGTGCAGAATATTTGCAAGAATATGACTTTGACGGCTTTGACTTGGATTGGGAGTACCCCGGTATGAAATTCTCTTAGTTTGGCTATACGAGTTACTTTAAAACATTTTCCATTCTAAATAAATCAAGGGGCTGGTGACCGTGGAGGAACGCCAGCAGATAAAGACAACTTCCTCTTGTAAGCTTCATTTCATTATTGTTAAAAAAATTTCTCTGCTGAAAATGCATGGCCCAGGCTATAATTTATAATTCTTTAGCTTGGTGGAGGAACTTCGTGCCGCTTTTGATGAGGTAAACCCCAGTTGGGAACTCACTGCAGCTGTCCCCATCGCTAAATTTCGACTAGATGAAGGATATCATGTTTTTGACCTTTGCAGGTAAGCCTGGTTTTGCGAAAAAAGAAGTATGCTACAGAAATAAATGGCAGTGATTAATCTAATTCTATTTAATAACAATTTGACATTCGATTTCAGAATTTTAGATGCAATTCATGTTATGTCTTACGACTTGCGCGGAAATTGGGTTGGTTATGCGGGTAGGTTTTAAGACGGAGGATAAGGTTTAAATTATGTTTGTGGGTGTCAATTGTCATAGTTTGTTCCTTGATGGGTTTTAAAAATAGACGTACACAGCCAACTTCGCCGAAGACAAGAGTTGGATAAATGGGGCTATGAATTGCTCAATTTTGTAAAAAAAAACTAAAATATGATTCAATGTAATGAGGCTACGTAGATAAACATTATGACCAATTTGTGGGATTTTAGGAAGATGGTTTCCAGCTCTGGGAGGACTATGGCTGCGCTAGGGACAAGTTAGTTGTGGGGGTGCCGTTTTACGGTCGAACTTATGGTACCAGTTTAATTTAATCCACTATTTATTTGGATTCCTGATAATAAATGAAAGCATGTTGTGACGTTCATATATCTAGTTCTCGGAGATCCAAACAATAATGGTCTGGGAGCCCACATAGTACAATGGCTGGGTGGTGGTGATCCAGGTCCTCTTACAAATGCAACAGGATTCATGGGATTCTTAGAAGTATGTAAAAATTCATTTTAAAAATGAGGTAACTGCAGTTTAAATATCTATCCTTGTCAGATTTGTCTTTATCAAATGGCGGATGATGGTTGGGTGAAACGTTACGACCCCGTGGGTGAAGTACCATTTACACATAAAGCTAATCAATGGATTGGTTACGAAGATGTAGACTCGATCAAGATAAAAATGGATTGGATAAAATCTAAGGGTTATGCTGGTGCTATGGTTTGGGCGATTGATATGGATGATAGACGCGTAAGTTTACGCGATCCGCATTTTCGGATAAGAATTAGTTTTCCTTGAAAACCATAATTTCTAGAATCTCTGCGGATTGGGTGAAAATGCTCTCCTTCAAACGATCAACGATGGCATGGCGGACTATGTTGTGCCCGTAGCGCCTGAACCTACCCAAACTCCAGCGGTATGCGTAACATTTTATAAGCCAAGAAATAAGTCCACAGCATTTGGGTGGTTTTAGCCGACATGGTGGGTTCCTCCAACAACTACAGCGTATACTGGAACTGGCCTCACAACTACAACCACAACAACAACCCCCAATCCCGGAGATGTGGATTGTGCAATTGCAGAATACTGGCCACATGAAGACTGCAATAAAGTGAGTTCCGCACAGAGCGAAAGAACTAACCAAAAATGCCAGAGTACTAGCATGACTTGACTTGACCTCGAAGTGACTTGTCGACACACTGTCATAAACATACAGAATTCAAATATGTTGAGCCACCTAGACGCTAGAATGCGAATGAAAACATACAGACTGACAAAACGTTCACATAAAGTACCTCCGACGCTTAATTATTTTTAAGTTGTGCGAGTCAATTAATCTACATCCATTCTTTTGAAATAGTTTGTGAGGTGTGTCAATGGAGTTCCAAGAGTCGAGTCTTGTGTCGCAGGCTTGTACTGGAACCACCCCATCAAAACTTGTGACTGGCCGGAAAATGTAGACACTTCCAACTGCAACCCCTAGTAGTTCTATGCAAAACCTAATTAATGCCTCCCAATAAATAAATCACTATTCATTACATTAAAACCTAATGTAGCCCGAGCTGAAAATTGAACATCCTGACCCCGACTAATTTTCTGCCGTAATTTAAAACAGGGAAATATTTATTTCGTTTTTTTGTGAGTACTCTTAAAAGTTGATACATTTCGTCAAATATAATCATCATTGGTTATTATTAATTTTAAAATAAACATAACCAACAACAACAATTGAATTTTAACAAAGAAAACAAACAAATGTATTTTGTTAATTCAAGTCTTTCGAAGTCATCTTTGGAATAAGTTACCGAGAATGTATTTTTAAAATCAAGTCAAGTTTCACAGCCTTAGTTCACGCATTGGACCCTTGAGTATCCAAACACAGCCCCATTTCCAGTATCCGTTGCCCTTTCCAAGAGTCCAAACGTGTATTGGCCCTCCTTCGTGTAGGTTCCTTCCGGTCCTCGGTGTGCTCTACGCTGAATGAAGTCCTTGACTACATCCTCGTTCACAGAAGACATGAGCAGCCGACAAGACCACGCCACCAACGCCATGGGCTATTTTCATAAAATTATCTTTCTTAGTTACAAAACTAGATATGGACAGAAGTAAAACTCATTAAACTGTAGGTAAAAGTTTGTAAGCGTGGGCAGGAAACAAAACCATGCAAATTTCTAGGTATCCTTTAATTATTTATCTTCTTCCCAGAACAAGACTAATTATTATTCCACCATTCATCGTCATACAAAATAAAAATCTCATAATTGTTTTACTCACCCTATCCGGAGGCAATAGTGTACTTGGAGTGATTACGTGCTTTCCCTGTTTAAACAAATACGTAATTAATACAATCAAATACAAGTAAAAATAGAAGTTACATCTTACCACGCAGCCTTTCACAAGTTTCTTTAGTTTGGCTACCTCAGCAGGATGAGCACAAGGGTGATACAGCATTACAACTGCACCGTGCTGTAATTATAAAAAAAATATTCATACATTATTTACATACATACATTTAATGGTTAACTATGGGTTGTTGCAATTTGCAACGCTTTCTTCACCCGTGCACACTTGTCATAAACATACACAAAGCAAGTTTAACAATCCAGACAGGTTGACACACTTTTTGAATGCGGATACGAAGAACGATAGTAAATTTAAACAAGGTGCAAAATTTGTAAAACAACTCATAAATTGAAGAAAGTGCATATTGAAAGATTTTAGAAAGGCTTAGCAAGCCAGTCATATTCAAGAATTTGCAACATTCTTTTTACAGGGCTTTCAACTTTTTTTCCTGGCCTCATCCCATCAATCGAAAGTTGCATGGCGTGCAGGAAGAAAACATAAGACGGGTTTTACGATCGTGGTTTTGTATTATCCAGCAATTTTTGTATGTCTAAGCAAACGAAGGTTAAAGGCTTTTTTCAAGTGATTGCGATTTATTACTGACACACAGCTAAGTGATCATCTAGGCATATACTGAGATGTGCATGCATTTATTTTTCTAGAATCTCATCTCGTAGTTGTGTTAAATCACGGCATGCAATTTTCTCTTGCAACTTTCAATTTAGTAAAGAATTACTAGACCAAGGCAAAATATTAAAAAAAACTTACCTCAATGTTATGCAACCACCGTTCTCGGGGAACGAAGACATATTCACCAAATACTGGCCACAGTGGTCGATGGTCCCCACTAAAAACAAGGCAAAATAATGAATATGATTTTAATAAAGCATGAATTGGCTGAATTTAGTTATTTTTCACATACTGGGTCGGAATATCATCCAAATATGGAATACGTTGGTCCATGCACAGATGTGCAGGCTAAATGTAAAGATAACACTTTAATTAATTAAAAAATTTTGCAATTTCCTTATTACTGAGCTTATGCTACTGCTGCATTATTTAAAAGTAATTATTTAAACTGTTCTTGTGGTGCAAATTTTTCAGTTTATATAATGTTGTTAATACGCAATAGAATCGACACCCAAATTGAGCACGGGCCATTTTAATTTCATTCATAACATTTTGTGATGCATTTCGCAACTGTAAGTCATCATGAGTTTTGGATGGTTAGGAGCTCTCTTCACTCATGTTTTCATCTAAAGGAACACGAAATGCGAGGAAAATCTCATTTTGTTACCACTCAGTCCAATTTAAGTGAATTTTAAGAATAGTTTTGTCTCGTTGACATTTGACATAGGTAGTTCAAAGTCATCCCTATTGGCATGTGGAGTCGTAAGTGCACATACAGATGTATATATGTTGACAAATAATTGTCCACGCGTTCAACCTTGTTTTGAGTTCGGAACCAGTCATCCAACCCCCGTCCAGCATCATTAACATCATTAGTCGCTCAGTGGCCAATCAGACCCTATTCATATCCGTTAATATCTCAACCAAAACTATGAGAAATGCAATTTTGGCAAGTCTAGGAAAAATTATGTGGGAATAAAGAGCAGAATCGAGGAGGCGTTATTTACCAAATTGTATGGAGAATTACAGAGTTCTTAGAAATTATCTCTTCTTTGTACACGTTGTGACAATCGTCCAACGAAACAATGAACAAATTTAGTTTAATTTTATCCTATCTAAAACACTGACGTCTTTTTTCGATCTAACGAGAGATGTTGTTTACATGTCTTCGATATCATAAAATAGTAACAAATGTAACATAACATGTACTAGCTTACCACATATCTTGCAGGGAGCCGATCACACTGCGTCAAGGGAGGCAGAGAGCTGTCTACGGATAATCTACGTTGGCGATAACATGTGTGGTTCACTGGACTCAAATCCCAGTCTGATGTCAAATTTGTCTGGAAATATAAAAACACAAACATTAACGCTTTCAAAATACGGGCATTTTTGCACAGAAATCAATGCTATTTCAACGTATTGCTTTCTCCTGTAAAATCTTGAATTGTTTGTCAACAAAATTTGTAACGGCATTTTTGAACTCCTGATAAATAGACAAATATTTACATTTTGTCATTGTATGACCATTTCTGTATACAAGAACTACTTTCGCACCCACAATCAAGCAAATCAGGACAGCCCTTCAATTTCAGTGAATCACTAAGTTGCATTAGCCATCTGGGAATGCCTGCACCGTACTCTTATTGAGTTACATAACCTACATTTCAAACTTTTGTAATAATGCAGTTGTGTTCCCATTGCCGTGACTTGTAATGAAACAAAGCATCAATGTTCTCATATTTTCGCCAAGAGAAAGCATACACAGTACCAGGAACACATCCTACTTTCCACATCCACATGTACATCTGTAGAAAAATAACTGACTATGCAGAACAAAACAGACGCGACACAATTATTGGGTGAGAGATCTCATCAGTCTACCACAAAAGAATCAAAGTCAACCTTGATGATGATCCTACACTTTTCTAACCTTGTCTTCTATTGCATCATTTCCCTGCATGCATATCATAAGAACACACGAAACTAACTCACCAAACCATAAGTAAGTAACTCCCTTTAGGCAAAGTTTTCTCTTCATCCTTTCCCATTTCCCAATGTAACCAAAAGTGGGTTAATATTTCTGCAAAATTACCCAAAGGCATTCTATCCAACTCTTGGTTTTGTCCCAATTTCAGTGGGACATAGAAATACACAATGAACAGATAAAGTAGGCATATGTGGGAAGGTATGTTAAATTTTTGAGGTTTAGTGAATATGCGGATAACACAAGTCTAAAATAAGGCAGAGTGTGTATGCAATTAATTCGGACAAAGTCAGTCTTTCTCACGCAACAGACTGGTGATGTGAAGGGTTTTTACATTTGTGTCTCTGACCAATTAAGAGGAAATGAGCTACTTTGTGTTTAATTATGAGGAAGGAAAGATACTTTCCCAAGTTGTAGGAGTCTTTTATTTGATTGCTTCAGATGAAACCTCTAAATGAACCAGGGAGTTTCACAAGGACGAAATAAGGTAAATGAGACATCTACGCATTCATTAACATTTAGGGGTCGGTTTCAGACAATGCGATAAAATAAAGCCACAAAAATTATTACGCTTTCGAGCATTATTCCTGCAGGAGTTAATATACATATGCACATATTTGTATTAGCGTATTTCAAAGTGTCTTAACCGCAGACATTCTGCAATTTGGACTCTAAGGTCAGACTGAATGAGTACTGGAAAAGTAAAATATGAATACCTCAATAATTAATAATGTTTTATCCACATTTCAACAAGACGTTTAAATGAGACTCCCCTTAGGAGCTGGATATTAAATAAGAAATATGAACTCTATTTTTAGCTAAATAAACACCCCTTCAGCAGTATACGTAAGACGGGCCTACTGAATTAAAAATCGTGCAATCTCGTTTTCTCTAAAATTATAAAACTGTAATAAATATTAATAACAAGCCTTTACCTTTGCGTCATCACACATGGAATTGGAAACACCCATCCTCACCCTACCTTGGCCATCTCTGGAAACTTGGGTGCTTGGATTCCAACGGTTGCTACCCCATCGGCGTGGTGCCGTCGTCACTGGATAGGATTGTGATTGAGGAGAGTCAAAAAATCTGAAAATCACAAGCGTTTTTTTATTGTTACAATTTTTATTAATGCGTCATGGGCAAACAAAAATTTTTCCGTTATTGCTGTTTATCTACGTTATGACTAAATTCACAATCAGGGTTTATGGATTTATAACCATCTGCCAATTCAAGTAATCTTATCAAAGTCATGTTTCAGTTAAGTCATTACGCATAATACTCCAATAAGCAAACCTTTCTTTAAAAGACTTCAAACAATTCTGGGAATTAAGCTCAACAAATTCATGATCTTTTGGCATTTTTACAAAGATTAACATAAACATGTTTTGAAGCATTAAGTTGTCATCAGTTATTTTGAATTTCAATCATATGACTGCTGACGTCCAAATGGAGGAATCGTTGCTGTGAGCGTGAGCTTCTGCCAAATATTGCATTTTGTTTTTTTGCATTAAAACAGGGAGTGACTAATCTAAGATTGATAGCAATAACATTAATTAAAATATGATTTCATAATGGACTTTGCCGTCATCAAAATTTTACGATCAAAATTTCAACCACGATTTAGAATCTCATGAAAGCGATAAATCATTTCATTTTATGACTAACCGACTATAAAACTATATAAATGGAGATATGGTTTTTGAACTTTGAGAGATTTCGCAATATTATGCCACCAGTTTCAATTCATCAAATTCAAGTTCTTTACCAACTCTCAGAGTTTCTCTGGCAGTCACTTTGCAATATTGATATGTTGTGTAATAAAAGTGCGAACAATGGGTGACATTTAAATGGATATTATACTACTTTAAAATTAATCGGTGCGACACGGCACTAAAGAGTCAAATCAAGAAAGACATTAAGGATAATTTGTTTATAAAATATTATACATCCGTGTCGGTGCTATTGAACAAAATATAACACGAATGAAATTGCATAAACACAAGGATAATGGACTCATCTAGCTTTTTAGAGTTTGTCTTCAGCCATTTTCAAAATAGGATTGATAATTACAAGAGTTCGATTAGAAGTTATAAAATTACAAGGTTTATAGAAAACCAATACTTGAAATAAGCATTTGAGATGTGAAGTAACAACGTGTTTGTGAAGTTGAACTGTAGAATGATAAAAATGACAATTTGTTGCACTCAATCAATGACTTTCATAGTTACAACCTTCATATTTTGATGAATGAGTGCATGAGCCAGCTAAAATATTTAATGGAGCATTTACATAATAATGCAAAGAGCAATTTTTACTCTATTCAGAAATAGACGAGTTGGTGTTAGCTGGACTAAAAAATCTGTTAACTCACCTGGATAGCGTTTGCCCATAATGCGTCCTTCTTGGTTTTTGCAGCGTTCCATCCGAGTTTGACCACTGTGGTTGCTGTGCCCTACGGTTCAAAACTCGTTGCTGGTACAAGGAATAATCATTAGTTCCGTAGGTAGGGCTAATTTGTCGACGGGACGAGGCGTAGACGTTGTCACCTTCATAATACTTTCCTTGCTGAGCGGTCACAATCGTAGAAAATGCCACTACTACCGTAAATACAAACACAGTCTTAACTCGCATCCCGTCTTGATTTGTGGGTTTCTAAACCATGAAAAAGTAGAAATTAGCCAAAAGGAAGAATTAAAATGACACAACTCTTCTTAATATATTATTACCAATAGCTCTTAGTAAGTGACTTTAAAATAATCTGTCTTGACAGAAGCCAGGATGTCAACTGACCAGGGAATTGGCATTGCGTCCATTTAAATATAATCAATTTATTGATTAGTGCTGGACTACCCCAGATATATTTTGGAACTTTTAATTTTGCCGATGTTACTTAACAAGAGACTCAAAGAATCACATGTTTTATACTGGGATCTATCATATGATGGATGTATCTTAAAGACGTATAAAATAAAATAAAGAAGGGGAGACCATCTCGGATGTGGTTGAGTTACCCACTATACTTACCAAATGTTACGTATTGAATTAACACTGCACAGTGCACAAGAATGTTACAGCATGCACTGACTACTTATGTACATATACCTGTTGCAGTGAATCAACTTGGATTAAACAACATTATCTAGTTAAAACAAGTTAATCATTTGAAAGATGCTTACTTGCAGAAGTAGATGATGTCCAGTCAAGTACAAGGTTACGTTTTAATTGAGTAACTGTCCATCATTTGGTAATGAGTAAACTGGGCTGCGGCTGCTCTTATCAGTCAACTTTATGGGATTATCCAACATTTTAATTCAAAATGCTCGCTGTCGGCATGTCTAAAGAATTACTAAATATTATGCAGCCATTCCCTTTGGAATCGGTGACGAACTTTAAACTGAGTGCATTGATTGTCCACAGGAATGATTTTACCTCGATCCAATTACTGATACAAAAATTTTTATCGCTCAAATCTCCACAATAATAATAAACGAATGAAAATGCTGCAGTCATCTTTGTAATTTGCATAAAGCAGTTGCCGGAACAAAGCCAGAATTTAATCTCATTACGTCAACCACCATTTTTATTAGATACGTGGAATGATTTACTGTTTGTGTTTTGTGAATAACTGACTAAAATTCTCCAGGGCCCAATCCATATTAATAATGTGTACGTAAGGATTTAGCCACATAAATCATTGGACAATGATAAGCAGCAAAATTTGATATAACCTTCACCAGGGGCGCTCACCCCGCAATTTACATGCAATTACAGATATGATCGTGCGTATGTAAATGCTGTAAACTGCTCCTCAACAACATATAACTCTACGACTAAAATTAAATAGTAAACAAGAAATAACTCTGTGCTCATTTTTCTTTTTGCTATCCTTGGACAATAAAAAAACACGATTATTATGGCATTGGTTGGGAGAAAGATGATTCCAGATTTAGGTCAGGAAGAGGAGGAAAAGTAGACCGCCTCATATTCACTGATCGTCCTGTCATCATAATCTTCATCTTGTGTTTCCTTTTCTAGCATGTATTTGGGACTGCTGTATGTTGTAATAAATTTGCAACTTCCTCCAGATTATACAAATGCCAAACTCGCTAATCTTGGCAGTGTGAATAAATATATTTTTGCGTTCACAAACAAGTAAATAGAAAGTTGCAAAATGTGCAGTGGAATGTGAATTGGGTAAAGTTCACCGTCATCGCAGTATATGAAATTTATTTGATGTGGTGTGAAATGCACGACGATGAAAATGATGCGGAAAAGAAATGATTGATCTATTCTAGCAAGCATCGATTTGAAGAACTTGAATTTTTTTCGCTGGATAGAAGATTTTCGTTTCCAAAACATACTTGCTTTCCTTTCTTTGTGTACTTCCGATATTCCGAGTATCTCGTTATCTATTAAAACTCACAAACATAGATTATCTTCTGCATACTATGTATCTTATTTGGTCTGCAGCACTAAAAGAAACTTTTTATAAAACAAATACTTATATCTTCATGCATACATAATACCGAAACCATTCCCAAAGTAATTCTAATCACTAGACTATTTTTCTAATCAACCAGCTTCTGGCATCTTTCTTTGAAACCACTCAAAAAGTTGAAACGTTTAAAAAGTTTAAAAGTTTGAATAATTGATTTTCAATAGTGCAAAAAATAGACCAGGTTCTCCTTAACGCTTTAGTTAAAATTGCTTCAGTTGGACAAGTTGCATACGTTTTATTCAAAGTTCAATCAATGCGAATTCAAAAAAGACTTTGTGTTTTCATGACCTCATTTTATACAGCAACACATTGTTGTTATTACTATTTATATTCCTGTAGAACTAAGGATTATAGTTATGGGTCACCAGCAGCTGCAGTTAGAATCATTTCCAGCTTAAAATTCCAAACAATCCACATGAATGCAGCTTGGACAATGACTTCAACAAATACAAAAATAAGGATGAGAACATGCACTCCTGGCAAACATTGGAGAAGAGAAAGTCCCAGAATGAATTCAGATACTAGGATGCACAATGCTGCAAATAACCACGTTCCGACGGAGGGAGAGTCCTTCTGCAATCAATCAATCAATCAATCAATTTATTGCATCATGGCCTTAGCCTTTGCACATTCATCACAAGGGTATTTTTACATATAAATGGTTGGAAGGTTCATTCGGAACATAAATCAAAATATTTGGCT
>JAAXNX010000293.1:0-34438 GCA_036491905.1 Folsomia manolachei
TTTAACCTTATTTGATTTAACTTTCTCTACTTTTACTGGCAGCATTCAAACTTTGTTCATGCCATGCCACGTTCCGAGTAAAAAAACATTTGCCCTAATTGCCCATTCTAACGAGATAATTAGTACAGCCTGACTAGACACGGGATCAAATCAACCCGGGTAGAGGAGAAGTGTGTACTTTCCCTGGTTGGAAGGGAAAGTAAGTGGTAATTAATGGGGAAAAGTTATTCAACCTGGTTCAAGCTGAGGGCTAACTTTTCCTAGTTTTAGGGGAGTTAAGCATCGTTTCAATAATTATGCTTTTTATTAATTTGGCCTAAGTTCTTTCCGGAACTTTTTGGAGATTGAAATTTTTCAATATTTTCACCCAAGTGTTGAGAGAACCTTTAATGAAGGTTAGCAAAATACTGGGTAATCGCTAATGCTTTAAGTATCAGCAACTGGTAGCTTTCTCGGAGGCAGACTGACCACCTTTCACGGGTACACTACCGGGTAGTGTACCCGGGTAGTATGGTCTCTTTATTTAGAAAGAAAACAATTTGGGAGCCCGAATAGAATCTAAATTCCTGAGGATGCTCGCCCATGGTCAGTGCGGGTTGAGACTACAAAAAGTAATTTTACTTTCTATTTTAGTTTTAGAGAACAAAACTTTCTTGCAAGGATCCACTCTTTTAAGGACCATTTTCCTGCACGACTGCCTGAGTGGGAAAGTTGCATCTATTCCAGCTTCCATCATGTATTCACTTTGGTTGCTTTCTCCAGGAATTCTTCTCCTTTCATCAACATTCTGACCTCGTTTTGGGCAGAGTCAACAGGCTTTGGTGAAGAAGGAAGAACGCATTTTTGGGAGAAAGTAAAAGTGAAAATAAAGCCAAGACTAAAAAGTTAAGACTAAGGTGGCCAAGGAGAAGGAGAAAGTAAAAAAAGTAAGACTTAAAAGTATTGAAATTCTTTGTAGAGCGAATCTATACCAGAGTTGGGATAAAATTAGCATTTGGCACGTGCTCTAGATTGCATAATCATTCTAATTTCAATATTTACTAGAGCTTATCACTTTTGACGGGAAATTGTTGTGCTGTTATCACTCCTAAGATAAGGAGTTCTTAGGATAAGACACGTGTCTGAGGAAGCTACTATTTCATTAGTTGCAGCCTGTCATCAGGAACGGAGTTGGGAAATAAGTTTTAAATTTTATTTGCTCAACCGTTCCATCCGCTTAGAGAAAGTTTTGTAATTTTTACGAGATTAAACAGAAGTGAGTGATCTTCATTTTGAGAAATTTTCCGGGTGACTTTCCCAGTTTATCGGGTTTTCTAACTTTGCTAGAGGGAAAGTGATGTGCAGGAAGTAAAGTTGGGGTCTTTCATAAATATTCGGGCAGAGTCAACAAAAAACCGGAAGAGGCAGAGTTTACTTTGTTTCAGGTACTTGGCCGGGAGAAAGTAGAGACTGAATTAGAATTTAAAGGAACTTGTCTAAAATTCGGGGTTTTGAGCCAGAAATGCACAACAAGGATTACACACGGAATGTGGATCTTCTTTTGCAGGCAAATCTGAACCAAATCCACAGGGGGCAATGATTATCATGGTTCGGAGGTTGTGTCAATAGGGAAGAAAAAGAGAAAGGTGGGTTGCAGAGCGTGCTGATGCTGATTCAGAGCTCGGTGGGGGTCCTGGATTGTATGTAAACTGGCAAAAAACGGTTTTGAAAAAGTAAGGTTAGAAATATGCGAGTGTTACATAAAGAGATGACGGTTCTTGAAATTTAAAAATAGATTACTAAAAAAAACAGTATAACTCCCATTAGACGAAACGAAATATCTGTGAATTCTCGATATTTGCCTTTGATTCGATACAATTTTTAAATATTTTAATTTGGTTAATTTGGGTATTATTACATTTTAGAATTCTGGAAGATATCAATCCGATACTGGATTTCGGAGATATGCCACCTACAGTAGTGAGCTTGATCAATATAAAAGTTGTATTATTAGTTTTTATTTCATGACACTAGTTACTTAAGACAAGATCTGTAAGGTTCTCATCTAAGGGTTTAGTCAAATATAACAAGGTATTAATTACAATATTGGCGTAAATCTGACAAAATTGGTCAAATATTAAACTTCACACTTTATTTTTTTATTAGAATTTATTCAATTCAAACTTTGCCAATTCTGTGACAGTTGCAAGTAATTTATGCAGATTGACGGGGGACAGACGACACAAAAATTGTGGCTTGAATCCATTCATGTCCTTATACACATTGCAGGCATGAAGTATTACGCAAGACTTGTTTTTTTACCACTCCAGCCTTTAGGCTGACTTTCTCTTTTTGAGCTTGGGCTCCAGCTTTTTGAGCCGGATTTCAAAGCAAGTGGATGGAATTTGAGTGGGTGCTTGTAAAATTTGACAAAATTCTTTCATGCCTCCAGTCAGACTCTTGTGAGTGACTGGGTTTCTTTGATATTTGATATTTGAAGCCTGTCTGGAGGGGATGTTGCAACAAAATAAAATTTAGAGTGAAGTGAAAGGATGTGGTAATATGGAAATCAATCTTTTTGTCGGCAAAAATTTAAAAAGATTGTATAGTAAAACTTTAGTTATGTTGAGTTTTACTGCCAGAATTTTAATTAAACAATTTAATTAAGTAATATAACTGTAGGTTACGCAACAGCGTCTTCTAAGACAAAAGAACAAATAAGTCTATTAACAATTAACCATTGTCTTTCATTGCCTTTAAAAAAGTACCACTGCCCACCTAATTAGGCATGAAATTGACCAATTCCAAGTTGATTTGCTTACTGGAATGATTCCATCAATTCCATTCCCAATTAAGGTTACCTTCAGAACAGACACATTTAATTTTGTTACACTCATCCCAAACTGAATGCGAGTTGAATTATCCAACAAAAGAAACGAGTTATGCTCCCAATTCCAACTTGAGACGCAATCTTACAAAATTGGATGGAAATTTTAGTCCAATCGTATCGTAAGGTAAAGAAGGATCCAATAAATTTTTGACACAATTCCCAAGATATGTTGCGCCATTGAAGGAAATGGGACTGGATGTAATACAAGAATTACTGTGATTGCAAACACACTCTGGGTCCGATTGCATGTGTAGGGAACATTAGTTGGAGAATGGAGAAAGTAAAATTGGTCCGAGCTTTCTTTTCTCAAGAAGAATTCCAACATTCCGGGCTCACACTTGTGCTTGGAATTCGGGTAGGATTATATTTTTTCAAGGAGGGCAAAGAACAGGTTCTAAGAACAATTTTCTGAACAATGTTCTTAACATGTGTGTTTGTAAGAGTAGTCGTGTTTTGCAGAATTCCTTCAAGTTCAATGCATGGAGAAAGTTGCCAAAAATTGGCTCAATTACATGTTTTTCCAGACTGCACCGATTTTTATGGATTGTAGAGTGGCTCAATATTTACGATTCAAATTGAAGGTGGAACTTTTCTAGTAGAAATTTTCCAGTAAAACACACACTAGTTGGGTAAAGTGTTGTGCAACAAGCCCTGAATTAACCAGAGAACAAGAATCCTTGCATAAATAAGTTGGATGTATAGAACTTTCTCCGGTATTTATCTTATTTAAAGAGACTAGAAATTCCGGGTAACTTTCTCCATTCCGGGTCTTTTTGTCTGAGTTTATACTAAGGTTGGTAGTAATTTATGCTGAGATTTACTTAAAAAGTTAAAATCTTAATGTTCCTAGGTTCGTATTTTAGCGTGCGGTAAAATACTCTGTGGTTTTACAAAAGAAAGTCGAAAACAAAACAAAAGTTTGACTTTGACACATTAAAATATGGCAAGTATACTTTTCTTGGAGAACTTTACTTTACCCGGGTTTTTGTTTTGCTTTCTTTAAATTCTTTCTCCAGCTTGAAGTTGAAGTGACAATGGCATTTACCCAATTCTAGCAAAGTTACTTTTCAAGCTGGAGAATGTCGGGGGATAGAATCCTCCAATTTTTCAGGTGTCACGCTCTGCTACCTGTAAACATCACGAGGATCTAGAGTTGTTTATGGAGAGAGTGCATTTTTCTTGGGTTTTTTTCAAGTATTTACTTTACTTTACAAAGATAAACTTCGGTGCAGCAGAGTAAATCCGGATGGTAAACTGGGTAAAATAGCTTGTCTAAGAAAGACACAACTTTCTATTTTAATGCAATCTTGATAAATACTTATAAAATGTGGAGAAAGCAAAAAAAATCCGGGATTAAAAAGCCTTCTAATATGGAAAGCATTGCTCAAATGTTTCTGAGACAAATGTTTCTAAACAAGCTTTTCTCCAAGAAATGGCCCGAACAAGTCTTGTAACTGGTAATAGATGCAACTTGCTCTTTGTGCCTCCCATTCTAATAATTATGTTGGAAAGAGAAAGGAGAGAAGAAAATAACACAACACCACAACCACATCTCCCAAGGGAAAGCTTTACAAGGGAGTGGACCACAACTGTCTTTTTTCTGACAGAGTAGAAACAGACACAGACACAGACAATGAATTAAGTTCTTTGAAGTATGAACAAAGTTTAGCTGGCTTGAGTTACTTTTGATTTTTGATGATAACCTTCAAAAATATGTAAAGAAATATATGAGGAAATGCAGATTTGACGCCAAATTGGCGTGGCCAATATAAAATTTAAGATTAAATAGATACCAAATATTTTAAAGATTAATGATCAGCGGACTCGGTAATGTTTTAGGTGCGCTACTTTTAATGAGATACCAGCTCTTGTCTTGTTTTATATTAGTTAATCTAAAGTTAAATACCGACAGAATTTTAATTGATCTGATTGTTTTAAAGATTTTTAGTTGTTTTTAAATATAATTTTTCGACACTTTACTCATGTATTTAATTTTAAAATTAAAAAAATTGCATAGATTCCACAGAATGAAAATTAGAGTACAATCATCAATTCTAAGACTGGGAGGATTGGCTAACAGCCCATATCTAGCTAAGAATGAATTTACAACTTGCTTAGGTCCATAGTTTAAAGTTGATTTAAATTTAAGCGAATTTAAGCTGTTAACTTGACCCAAATCTTGAATTCATGTACTTTCTCCGCCCTTTCCACGCATTTGTTTTATTTTCCAGTGGAAACTTAGCCAAATAGAGCCTTCTAATTTAGGAAGGTCTACTCAATTTGGCTAGCTTACGCTAACTTAACCAAGTTCATTCTGGTGGGTGTAAAGTGAAATGAAATCAGCATTAATTTGCATAAACATAAAATTTAGATAAGAAACATGCCATTGACTGGCTGGGTGGGTGGTTCTTGAGCAAAGTAAACTGTCTCCTATTAAAAGATTTGGACAAAGGAGAATCAACTCATTAAGACACTTCTCTGTATAAAGTTGTTAACAGGATATCATTGGAATATTTGGAATTTCCAGGTTTTTTGCAAGGAAAGGAAAATAGCAAAGTTTCTAAAATAGAGAGAGGCTCAATTTCAGTCTCAAGTCCTCTTAAGAACAAAACAAGAGATCTTCTGGAGAGAGTGGAATTAAGAATTCAAGTGGACAAGATAAGATGAGGGGAACCAAATAAATTTAAGGGTTTGCAAGGAAATTTACTTCAGATCCGAAGTTCGGGTTGGATACAACTGGATATTGTGTTTGGCTGCCTATTGTATAATAGTTTGTAAGTTAATGGAGCGTGGTAAATTGAAACTGTGAACATTTCAGGAACATTATTAAACAAGTTGGTTGGCTGAGTGGTGTTCATTCCAAGGGAAATAATTGAAATAAGGCTGACTTGGGAAACAATGGAAATCGGATCTAAAATTTGGAACGAATTTAGTAACCTATTTTTTGGAAACAAATCTTGTCACCTAAGGTTCTTTAAGAATCTAAATTTTTAATTTCTTAAGCTGTGAAAATATAGCAATAAATAAAACAAAATGTTGACACACCCACGATCCTATCACTTCCTAAATATCTTATATCTTGAAAACTGGTTATTTTACCACTTTCTCCACATACTTACTTGCCTTTGCCCTTTCTCCTTGCTCCAACTCCAAGCAAATGATGTGATGAAGATGTTATCTTGTGGAAATATGAGCAAGAATCCTCTCCAGTGTTGGACTCTCCAGTTTTAGATCCAGCTTAACTTAACTGGATCGCAGAAGAGGACACTAATCTTGAGAAAAGCACGTTTCACAGACACAGGACCACTTCCACAGGACCACACCTACTTACCTAGCAGTGTGAGGAGTATTCACTCCGTTAAGATGCTTAAGATGACATTTCTTTCCTGGTTTATTACAAAGAACTTTCACGGTGTGTGTAAACACTTCACTTACTTTCTCCTACCCGGGTAGGAGAAAGAGATTATATTTATTGCTGAATTCCTTATCTCTCTAATTTTTTCGGTACACTTTCTCCAGTAGGTGTGGTTCCCCGGTTCGGGGGCAGCGTTATCATTAATCAACTCGGGATGGAAAATGGTTAGTTATGTTTTTAGAAGGATTCTGGACGCCGGGTAAATTTCGGGTTGACGGGATTCAATCAGAAACAGGTTTAACCGCAGGAAATCATTTTGAAACAGTAAGGTTTGAGTAAATAGAGCAAGTAACATAGTTGTGGAGGCGTGTGCACATTCCGATACATTGATTCTGACGGAAATGAGCCCAGCCACAAGCACTGATTACTTTGACACAGTTTTGATCCTGTTTTTGATGAACATGAACTGGGATGGATTCGGGGATTTAAAATATTTTCAGTAACGGAGTCAGTTTAATGGAGTGATGGAGTAAAACCACGGAGAGATTGATTACTGGAAAGTTTCCTGGAACTTTGTGGGATCACTTTCGCTAAAGGATGAAACGAACAGAGGTTTGACATAATACTGAATGTTGAAGTGATTGATTTAATATTCAGTGATTTAGTAGACAGTACGTGAAATTATTCGGGATTATCCAGCATGGTGTAATTGTTTGAAATGTGGGGATTTGTTTGGCACAGGATTTTACTGAATTTTGTTCAGAGAAAGAACATGATTTTCTGAAGAAATCTGAAAAACCAGAATATTACAATTACTGCATAATTTCAGGTCCGAGTAGTGAATTTAAACAAGTTATAATTATTTAAGGATCATAGATCAATTTGGTTCGACGCAGTAGTAAAGGAGAGGGTGTAACGTTTTAATTAATGGGAAGGTTACTAATTGGAATATAATTTAATGCAAGTAAAATTAGGAGTGAATTGAATAAGATTTGAACAAACACTTATTTTTTTTGAACTTAACAGATTTGAGAACTAAAACGAATGACTTGAATTCCAGGAAATAAATATTTACGGGTTACAATACACTAAAACTGAACAGATGACGACATTATCTTTCCGAAATTTAATTGAAATTATTTGAAATCAAAAATATTTCATGTTACACCACTTGTTGAAGTTGGCATGTCATGTCATGTCACTTGCTTAAGAGAAAGTACGCCAAAAAAAGCTTGGTTTCAAGGAAAAAGATATGCTCCCGGAAAAGCTGACAGTCATTTTATTTCAAACTTAAGAGAGTGACTGTCACTCCTTGTCAGTGGAGAAAGTTTTTTGAAGTGGCACAATATTTCCGGTACCCAAGAAAAACCAGGTATTTTTTTTGTTTCTCCAAAAATTCTATAATTTACAATTTGGTCGCGTTAATTCTGTGCAGGAAACATATTTTTATCAGGATTGACTCTTGAAGCAATGACAAGAATTCTTGTTCCTGAAAAGAATGAAATATCGACAAAAATCCCGTCAATACTTATTGAAGCATTGTTAGGAGAACCTTTCTCAATTTGAATACATCTAATTCTCTCTCGAAAATATCTCCACTTTCTCCAAATGGAAGTTCCTCGTAAACCAATGGTTTAAAACCATTGATTTTCCAGCCCACACCCACATATGCCTTGTTCCTGTTTTTAAAGGAAACCACCACATCCACCACGAAATGATGAAATGAAATTTAGATCAGGATTAAAGGGTTACCAGAACCCACTCAACTTTCTCTTGTAAAGTAAAGTGAAATATTGGCCAAACTCAAACTCCGAATCCTCGGATTGGGTGTCGGTTCCCATCACATTTCCCCGGATTTTAGTCTACTATTTATTCTGACTAAACTTTATTTTATTGTTGGTTGAGTTGGCTGGGATTAAATAAAGTTAGTTGGGTTCCTGTACTTGGGATATTATTAAGTAATCTTTTCCTAGTCCAGTAATAAATTAGGCGTTTACAGCTATTGCTGTTATTTTGCTTCTTCCAGCCAATTTGGCACGATAATCCCAGACCAATTACGGACTTCTAGTAAAATAAAGTCAGCTCATCCCGTATTCCATGTCCAGTCTCGGCTTAATAGGTGATAGCTATCCAGGCTTGGTATAAATGAGCCCTTTCCACACTTACTTGGCTGGAGAAAGTGGGCCAGCTTTCACCAAGTTTGGCCAATTGAGTCTCTGGGTCGTATTAAATAAAACAAGATAAACTCTGAGACTGTTTTGTTTTCTGCTCTTATTTCCAAGAGCATCAAATAAATTTTGGTGGATCTTCCAGCAACCAAGCGTTTTTTTTAGGTTTATAGTCGGGGTACTTGGTAGTTCGTAAAATACCGGGTAACAGCCCTAATGACGGCAATAGAACCGAAAACTGTCAGACTCCGCTTTTTCCACTTGAGAGTCTAATTACTCGTAAAGTAAATTGTGTCGGGGTTGGGGCACTTTGTGTTTCCGTCTTTTTTTACAAGGTATAAAATCCTGAATAGCTTTTTAGGAGTTTTGTCCAGAACTGGAGTCCAGGACTGGACAAGAGTGGAGTCCCGGGTTTTCTGACAAGTGGGCGAAAATCCAGGAAAACTTTTTCTTTGGTAGGATTTTCTATCCCACTTGAAAAGGTTATCTTATTATTCTTCAAGTGTCTGGGGTTGTGGTCTTGTTACTCAGTTTTTTATTGTTATCCTGACCGGAAACTTGAAACACTTTGTTCCGGAGAGTTCTCCGGAGGAGGGGTTGGGTTCAGGAGAAGCATTTTTTAAAGAAATAAAATAAAGGAGGTACCTCCGTCCAACATTTTATTATTTCCAGGAACAGAAGCGATTATGTGGAAGCTTTGGGGAAATGATCATGAGTTTAATTTACTGGAGAAAGGGTTGGATTGGATTTTATTTATTTTATTTTATTTACAGCTCTACCAGGGAAAAATGGGATGAAACGGAATTGCCCCCGTAGGTTGGGTAGGTACAGAATAGACACATTTTGTGAGGTAACAAACAAACAGGGTTGTTATCCACAGGTAATAAAATGTTGGGTAAGATTTGGTTTCTTACTTATTTCTTCCGGTGGGAAAGAAAACGAGAAATCGGATCCAGGGAGAGAGACAGAATCCAACACTTTCACTAGATGGATAAGCAGTTATCTAAGATAACCCATTTGCACGATAAGAAAAATTGAGAAATTTCCCAATTTTGTGCTGAATATTTCCAAAATTTTTGCTCTTTTTTGTAGAAATAGAAAAGTAAGAATCCTCCAAAGAACCGAGAACCTTTCTCTGCGGAGTTCTACCCAAAACTGAGAAAGGTTTGGAGAGAGATTTCTTTTGGAGAAAGTGAGCAAGCTTTCTCCTCCAATTTGAGCGAGACTCACCATTTACTAAGGTAAGGTTGATTTTAGGGAGTGAGTCAACTAAGCTGGGAGACAACTGCGTAAGGCACTGGTGAGTCTTTTCATTTTCAGCCCCCATGTCCCCTGTCTTGTCCTGGATTAGGAGCAAGCTCCTTGACTAAGGTGTGGGCCATGGGGAAGGAAACACCATTTCAAAGGAGAAAGAAAGTGAAGGCATAGAAAATGTAAGGATTTTTGGACGAAATAGAAATAAGTTAATTTTAAAAAAGCAAGTAAAACATTTCATCAATTTTTTGTTAAATGGCTTGAATGCATGAATTAATTTCCTTGTTTCAACTAAACTTTAGTTTTATACGGTTTAAAATATGCTCCATTTTCGAAATTGATTTCCAAGTTAGTAGGAAACGAATCTGAAATTTCGTTAAATTGTATATTACGCCCAAAACTAAATTCGGAAAATAACGACAACTAAAAAAAACCGAATAAGTAGATCACAACCGAATTCGGACTGATTTTCTTGAAAAGCATTTTCTCAAAATAGGAAAAGTATCCAACTCAATCGTCCCGTGCAAACAGAGAAATCTAGCGATTTGATTATTTCTCCATTTTTGCAACTTCTTCATTTTCAATTGGGTTGGTGAATTGTGCAAAATTGAATTTATTTTGAGATGCCTTCCATTATTTGGAGCTATAGAAGATGCTCGGTTGACTGATTTTTTGGGCATAGGTGGTGAGTTAGATTTCAATTCGGTTGGTAAACATAAATACGGGAATAAACAAACAATTTGAATCCTGAGATGTGGGACGAAGATAAGTAGAATATCTGGGAGATTGCTGGCGTTGCTTTTTTACCGAGTTCCACTCATCCAGAAATGACGGGAATTTTGTGACCGAAATTTTGTGAGAGGAATAAAAAGATTGGGGAATTATTGAGTATTTTTTATTCCCTTAAATCTCAAGGTATGCCAGAGAACTGGGTTTGATTCTATTTTTTGCTGATAAGGACATTTTATGGATTCAACTGATTTTTGGAGCTAAATACATTAGTTTGGGGGAAGATCTTTATTTAAAAAAGTAGCCAGCTATCTAAGAAAATAACTTGTAATTTTATGAGTATTTTCTGGATAAAATTGAAGGTTTAGGCAATTTATTTGAGTTGGAATTTATTAAAGATAATTTTTTAATTGTGTAAAATTTGCACCTCCTCAAATCCAGATTTTAATATTTAACCCCTTACTTTTTGTTAAAGTTAACCCAAGATAGCTTCGTGGTATCAAACGCATTTTACGTGAATTACTCCAAGGAATTTTGGTACGTTCAAAATTGTAAAATGGAGAAAATTATTTTAAATTGTAAATGAAAGCTTATTTCAGCTAGTTAGTTTTGTCATTGCTCTTATATTTGCAAAGTATTTGATGAGTGACGTGGCTCTTGTTAGGGTTCAATTCATTATTTTATTGTAACAAATTTTATAATGATTCATGTTTCACCGTTATTTGATCTCGTATAATTCTGAATTTGAGAAACAATGGGACATGATTACAAAGAGGTTACATCACATTGGAGTTACGGGAGGATCCTAGCTTTACAAAGGGAATTATGTAATTGACCAATTTATTTTTGCAGAGTTGTCCCAACTCCTGTTATAAAATGATGAATGTTTTTTCCTTCCTAACCTATGAAACAAATTGATGGATTTTTATTTTTGACGTGAAGTCACCCATTGCATGGAATAGGAAATGTTTAATGCACAAATTCATATAGGAATTAATTTTGCTTGACATTTGTTGATGTCAATTAAAGAAATCTCAAAGTATGACACAAGTTACAATTAAATTACACAAATTAATTTACACTGAAATTGCACAAATTATAGATTTTGCGAAAAAATAATGAGAGGAAAATACAATATCTATCTAGCAGTTTAGTATAATTGGCAATAAAGCTTATTACTTTTGACGGTGAAGCCATTCATGTCATGAAAAGTGTTTGAATTGGCAAAAAATTAGTGAATATTAGAATAAAACTGGGTTGAATTTTACCTTGAATTTTTTAGAAAATATTTGTCTTTTGTAGTTCTAACAGTCTACATTAAAGTCGGAGATTAATCACTCAACCCTACTGACTTTCCTGAGATAAAGTCCAAGAATTTATCATGGACAATACAATACATCTATTGTCCAGGGCTCATCACTCAATCAAGACGATGCCTGAATGGAGCCTGATACTCCGTGAAATTCACCTGTCCAAAAAATGGCAAGTTTTTTAAACAATATTTTATGATCTATCGCTCCAAGGACCACATCCAGAGAAAGTTATCATACTTCATTTTCCCTCATCAAAATTTGAAGGGTTGCAATTTACACGGAAATTTTGTTTCTTCCCTAAAAATTGATCCATGATATTTATCCTCCAGCCATATTTTCCAGGTAGGTATTTTTTTGCTTTCACCAATCCTTCATAATGTCCCAATACTTCAGTCAAGTCGACCACTTTACTTTATGAAGCTGCCATTGAAAAGGCGAACCTTATTCAGTCATCCATCCAGTTATGAATACATCGCTACCCGGGTATTGTATTTGGGTTTGCTTTCCAAATTTTAACAGACTTTCCTCCCTTTAACAGAGATGAATGTTTCTCAAACCCTCCGCAGGCTACATATTTTGTGAACAGAACCACAGATGTGGGTGTGCTTAGGCATAAGTGGATGTGATGTTACATCATGATGTAAGGTGGGTAGTTCGAAAAGGAACCAGGACCACATTACATACCCGGGTATTAGGCACCTTGGTATCTTTTCTATGCAAGCAATCTTGTAAATGGTGTGCTTTGTCCGTTCAGTACCGGGTAGTGACTACCCGGTTGCTTTTTTTTAGAATACTTTCTTTTCTTTCGTTAGAGAGGAGGAGATATTTTTTGTAAATTTATGGCCATGTTTGCCCTACCCTGGAATTCCAACCTTTTATGTGAGCAAGTATTTACTGAATGAAGCTCTAGTACTTGGGTAGAAGTATGTTTTGTGAAAAAGAAGCCTAATAAAAAAGAGCTCCTGCAGTTTTTGAAATTTGAATGCTTCCGAGGAAGCTTTCTCCACAAAAGGAGAAAGCAACTGTGAGCAATATTTATGGTGGAATTTCCAGGAGAAAGCTGGAAACAAGGAAATGGTACTTGATACCTTATTGGCATTAGGATAAGGATATCGCGTAAAATTCGTCACAATTTGTGCACGATCAAAGCGTGGAGGATGTTATTTATTGAGTCCAGTGCAAAAAACAAAAAAGACCACATGTAATTGTTTTGGCATTTTTGCAAGTGATGAATTTACGCACCGTTAAAGATTTATGGAAAATATGCATTTTTTAAAATTGAGAAGATTCATCGTTTTCAATCTGAATTGTTAAGCAAGTATTAAAGAACAATAGTTGATAAGGTCAAGGATAAGTTGGGTTTGTTGGATAAGGTCAAAAAAGTTTGATAAGGCCGAGAAAGTTGGATAAGGTTCAGAAAATAAGGAAACTTATCTAATTCCAGGGTTGGGGCAGTGTGATGAGGTTGTTTGTGGGAGATTTGGTCTCAAAGCCACAGCCACATTCTCAAGGGAAAAATAAAGCCATGCCGGATTTTGGAAATTATTTAATTGTTTAATTTAATTACAGTTTTAGTTAATTGGTGGTTAAGGAACGTTCCTGGAAATTAAGGGGTTCCTCGTAAAGTGGTGGAAAGGTGCCTTATCGGAAGAATAGAGGACTTTTGCCACGAGACCGGTCAACAGGTAAATTATTGTGAATAATTGTTGGTTAATTACTTAATTAGTGGGGTAAATATGATGATTGTAATAACATAATATACGCTATACTTAATATTCTATGGAATACTTTTGAGGACAACTTGCCCTCTCTGATAAGATAAACAAAAAGAGATTTTAAAATGAAGCACGTGGCTTTTTTGATAAGTTTGGATTGGAATAAAGGTAATTTCAATATTAATGATTATCTTAATTGTTGCAGGTTATCGAGACACCCTGAGGAAGAAGGAGGTTGGAATACTTGGAATTTAAAGAGGTAAAACCACAGAAGTTTGTCAATTATTTGTTAATTACTTGATGGTCGCGGACTATTAGTCAATAAGTTATCGACCATAACCCTGAAAAATAGTAATATGATGATTGTAACATAACATAATATACGCTATACCTAACTCTACTCTGAGTAGAATGTTTGAGGACAACTTGCCCTCTCTGATTTATCCAATTTATAACTACATTTAGGTTTAGATAAGCCGTTTACAAATTAATTGGCATTAATTATTGTTATTTTTGTTGCACAGAATTGAACTATCTGCATCCGAAGAATGGACGGAATTAGGGTTGAAACAGGTAAAATATTAAACAAACTATTTGGATTTGACACAAAAATTACTTAGAATTACGTAATATGATGATTGTAATTACATATAATATACGCTATACCTAACTCTGCCTCGAGTAGAATGTTTGAGGACAACTTGCCCTCTCTGATTTTTAACACTTTATTTGTTAAAGTTGTCAAGATTCATTCTGAAATAGAATTAACATTAAATTGTATATTTTACATTATCTGCAGGGATCGGACCCCTGGATAAGAGCAAGACACGCCGGACAAAGCGGAATTTCAAGGATAAGCTCCAACAACAAATAATGGCCAGTGATTTTATCAAATTAAGCGTCCCAACTTCCTCAGGAAGCTCTATTTTCACATCCGTCCTTGAATCTAGGTGAGTTATCATCAAACTAAATTTGGAAGGATATCAATTTTATTTCTGTAATAACGAATAATTACTCATTTCCAGTTCGTCTTCCTCCCGATTACGACCCAGTAAACCATCTCGTCCTCCTGTGGACCTCTCCAAATCCAAGCTCTCCCTCCTAGACAACGCCTTCTCCGACCCAACCCCACTTCTGGGCCGAAGAAAGGTGAAAGCAATCAAGAAAAAGGCTCGGGATGCCACAAAAGGACCCGCCTGGTATGGAATGACAGCCCCAGAACTGACAGATGATCGAAAAAATGATCTTGATGCCCTCAAATTACGTGGAGCTCTGGATACTAAGTCATTCTACAAAAGAAATGTTGTTTCTACTCAACCCAAGCATTTCCAAGTGGGTAAAATTGTAGAGACCAAAGCAGACTTTTATAACTCCCGTTTAACAAAGAAGCAAAGGAAACGAACCATTGCGGAAGAATTAATGGCGGAGCTAAGACACTAATTAATCAAAATCTAATAAGTTCGAAGAAACAAGGTTTGATTAGATTTTTGTATTTTGTTTTATACTAGAGTACAATAAATTGAATGTTATTATTTAGTTAGTTGTAAGGATACTTAAGACAATTGTTGCTTTAACGTAATTTTGAACTGTAATTCTACTCGATACTCAGAATTACTCACTTGGATAAAAAGAGTTGAATCTAAAAACACCGAATATTGTGTACTACCCGGGAATTTCTCAATGTTCCATTAATTTTCTTCGTCCACAATTTGCGCCTCGAAAATGGATTGCTCTTGTCTGATAATCCAGTTCATTTTTGTATTGCATTGATTTCATTTCCTCCCATAATGGCGATTACTTTTCGGAAATCTTTTGTTCTTTGTACAATTTCTTCTTTTTTCCATGAAACTGAAATAGATCACCTTCACCCTACCCTTCCTTAGAAAAAAGAAAGCTCGAGAAATCAGAACAGGTTATCGATGTGGTGGCGAAGACTCAAATTAGATTTATTGCTTCTTTTATTACACAGAATTCAATTCAAGCCCGACTCACGTTCGAGGAGGAAACTAAGTGAAAATCACCCATTTCCACGTTTTCCAATTTCCACTTGACTCCAACTTGTAGGGCTTTCGGTTCGGGTTTCACGGGAACAAACTACTGGACAAGGAAAGAAAGGAAACTCCATTTTGCACCTGAATGAATAAAATGGGGTCCGGACTAAAATTTGGAGAAATCTTGGAGAAATCTTTAGAATTGTTTCCGTCTCAAATCTCACTTGTTTCGAAAATGTTTCAAATTTCGGTGCATTGTCTCCCACAATTTGTCTTTGATTGCTTTTGTCCTTTAGGGAAAGCTTGGAGCTTTCTCCAGCCGGTTGGGTTGATAATTCTGAATTTGAACATGAACGGAGACTGGAATATTTCATTGGTGACATGGTTAATTGCCCAGACTGAGCGTGAGACGATCAATCCTGGGTTGTAATAACTCCCACATGAACACTTACCCGGAGTAGAGAAAGACAAAAGAGAAAGTAGGGACGGAGATCATCCTACGGAATGAGATGAAGTTGAACATGAAGGAAACTCGGTGATTATTAGCTAGCTAACAGATGAGCTGGGTAGAAAGAGAGATAGATAAAGAAGAGGGTGCAATTATCAAACTGCATTTGGTAAGAGGTACTTGTACAGCTTTCTCCAATCCAATCCATGGATTTATGATGTGTGTGTCAAAGGTCAGGTAGAATATGAAACCGTGAATAGGACGAGAATCTCATGAGATGAATCCATGCAAGCATTTTTTTTAGTAATTTGCGGAATGGCCTGCCAATTTATGAAATGAGTGAAGCTATGAAATTTGTTGGAGTGAAAGTTTTGGAGAAATATTTTTTGATTAAAATAAAATCTGGGAGAAGGAGAGAAAGGTAGTTGGTAATGAATTTGGGCGAAGTGAGCTCCATCCCGTGACTTGGAATCTTACTTTCTTTTCGTACTTTCTCTTGTTTTCTGGTTGATGGTGAAAGTAACTTGATTTCTTTAGATCTGCTATTTAATGTGAGAAAACTGAATCTTTCTTTACAGGAAACTTTCAAAATTAAAGATGTTTCATAATTATTTGCCTTCCGGCATTTATTGCGGCTAGGAAAGTACAAATATTAATTGATTTATAAAATTATGTAAATTAATTAAGTTTAAAATTCTGATGCTGGATTGATTTTGCTTGAGCCAAATGATTGATTCTTCGGTGCGGATTGAAATTGAATTTTCTTCCTACTTTCATAATTTATGTTAAATTCCCATAATTTACAATCTGTAGAGCAAAATGTTTTCCTGGATTTCGTCGGCCGTCCTATAATTTAGACGACTCAATTAAATTTTGACTAATTTTTAATAAGGTAATCGTATGAAGATTCATAATCTTCTTTCTTCGAGGAAAATAATTTACCTGCTCAGCTTGTTTTGTTAGAAGTTACCTACATGATGACCATAATGGTAGCAATTACCATTACAAGGATTAGAAAGACGTATGCGTAATCGATAAAAGTTATCCAGTCCATATTTACACTTATTACTTGGCTTGCTTATCAATTACTTCTATAATTCTGTACCCTGAATTAAATGATTTTATAAAATCTAACACTTTATTTGCACCCAGTTGAATCAGAGCAATCTGAATCCTAAAAACCGGAAACCTGCTTTCTCCGAGTATTCTCGATTTCCACCCGGATTGTTTTCTATCCACTTGTTCTCAGCAAAGTTGTCATTTTCAATGCATGAAACAAAACCTATTTTCTTGCCATCATTTTTAATTCCATTAAAAATCTAGAATATTTCCCAGAAACTTCGTGTCTTTAAAGTATTAGATTTCATGCACATGTGCCTAGTACCAGGACATTCCTGTAATTACTGGCAGTGGTCGGTTCACTTTTACTTACCAAATGTAAAGCAATTTACTCTAGTTTTTATTAGTCTGCCGTGTTTGTTAGTTTGGTTAAGTTGTAGTTTATCTTTCTCACGATTAAGAGCCTTCTGATTTGATATTTTCATGTCACGCATGAATGATCGTTTACCTTACTAGTAACGACTTGGTTTGAAATACGGTTCATTGATCGTAGTCGGCACGGATTCACATGAAGCCAAACTCCATTCCACTTTTTTATTAACAAACAACCGCTATCGTTTTATTGTAATAATCACACGACAACACCCAAGGCTTGGGAAGACAGAGGAAATTGTTGGATTATTCACAGACTGGAGCTAAAAATGAAAGTGAATTAATTTTGGTTTATTACTTTGTTTTCATTCATATGAAATCCATAAATTTGCTGGTAGGACCATGTCATTAAAATTCATGAATGACGGATTGCCGAGAGATCCTTAACAATTCAAATTCTAAATTAAAATGAAAGTTTGTATTTTGGTTTAAAATATTTAAAACAGAAATTACTTCTTTGAGTAAACAATCAAGACCTTGTGAGCTGGGATTTCATTAAAAATTGAGATTAATTCTTTTACACGAGTCTGAATTATTGAGTGCAATACATATTTTTAAGCTTAATTCTCAAGCAGACAATTTATTTTAAAAATCTATTCGCTTATTTTGGATGTTAACTGGACATCTTTCTGCAAATGACAGGAACTTTTTGGAAATGATAAAGTTGTTCAGGTTGGCATTATGTATCTGACTGAAGTCATTGATTTGGATCTTGTGAAGTATTGGTAGAAACAATTGGCAAAAAAATATAAAATGGTGTGCATGTCTTACAATAAAATTTGACAAAACCTCAGCAATTTCTAGGAATTGAGTCCAGAATAAAATAATAATAAATGTGCTCTAATTTGCATCCTAACTCAATCTCAAAATTTCAGCCCATTCGATATGTTCACATAATCAAAACCGACTGGAGAACCATCACTTGGGGTGACAAACTAAGGACAAGATCAAGATCAAGACCAACATCTTTAACATTTTGGAGATATTATAGAGATAAAACCTGATAAAAAAATGAGATTAATTTATACACAACTCCATACATAGACCTAACTCCATTGCGTGCATGTGGTGTCATGCAACTAACTTATTACACCAGGATAGGTTACCCATCCTTCTCTAACTTTTAATTTTTATTGTGATGCAATATATTTGCATGAGGGAATACTTCACTTACCATTAAATGAAACAGGTCCAAGCACTTGCCTTTGTCTCATGCTACCAATTGTGATATTATCATACAATGAACGAGAGTCATTGCATGCATAATAAGGAGGGGTTGGATGTTTGGTAACTAACTTGAATTTTGTGTTCCATGGCTGAGTTTGCATTGCTTTGGTTTATGACTGTATTTTATGATGGACTCGGTGCAAAAATGTGAGCCAAGCCAGTGTAAAAGGAAAAGTGGTTGAATTAGGAAGTAAGAAACAAGTCCAAGTTGAAATCATTCCTAGTTTAGTGCTAGATGTGAAACAAAGTGGGTGCATTTAAGTTATGGGATTAGGTTTATGAAGCTAGTGGAAATTCCGGTAATATGTAAAGTTTTTTAGTTTAAAGAAATGGATTCAAGAGATCAATTGCGATGCGGATAATGTGCAGTTGTTAGTGACAAAGGTCTGGATTTAAAGAGAGGCAAACCTGGGGTTTGGAAGTATATGAAGATAAGGCTTGGTTAATTCTGAAGTGATTTTTGGTGATTCTTACAGAATTTAAGAATTTACAGATAACCCAACCACCTACCTACTTAAAGTATACATTTATTAAACTAAAATATACAACAATATGACGCCATAATCCTGCAGAGACAATTAGCTCAAAATTTGGTAAGTGTTTTAAAATGAGATTACTCTAAAACGTAGTAAACTTGGAATTCTGACTGCTTTGAAACTTGGTTAGGACATTATAAATGACAGGAAATAAAAGTTTTATATTTTAGTTGGGCTCGTACAGTTAGCCAAGTTCAGGCTGTGGTTAGTTTCTGGTTAGTTGGAAAGAGACAAGAAATAAAATAAGGAAAACGTCGTAAAATTATCGGTAAACCGGGCCATAGTTGATTTCCAATGGTATTTTGTAGGCAATTGTTAACTTTGATTGTCACAAAGGTTCATTGTTGCTGCGGTAAATGGCACATTCCTGCCTAACTGTGACTACAGGCAGATGAAGATGCGAAACCTGCAAAGTCAGCGCCAGGCGTTTACTTTTGCGGTGTTATTGACATTCATTGTTGGCAGAGGAAGGGTTGTAATAAGGCAAATGCAAACCAAACCACACGCACCAAGCTGGGACAGTTTGAATAGAATAACGAACTTATTTCATTGTTGAGCTGGCTGCAAACAATAAACATTGCAATATGGAATGTCTTCATCACTTTTGAGGCAAGACACAAAATTTTATGAGCCAGACAAAGAGAGACATTTACAGAAAACAGTAAAAAAAAGAGTTGTATTGTTGCGCATTGTTGTTCTCTACAGGTGCAAAGTGGGTAGGGAAGGCTAAAATAGAATTCCTGACTAACGACTCATCTTCCACTTGAGGAAGATTGTAAAGGTGTTTTTAGTAAGGAATGAGTTTTGCATTCCATATCCGTTGAATCAACAGAGTAACGTTACTTTATGAATACTTGGCTTGACTGAGATTCTGCATAGGGTTAGATTTGAGGAAAGTGTTAATTGTCCTTATTTTTTGTAAGGGTTAACTTTGCTAGCTTGTATTTTCGGCAATAGAATGAGTGGCCAGATTTTTTCACGCAATTTGGACTCACAGGTGCGCAGTGATTAATGATTTGAGCGATTAAGCAGAGCAGGGCATTAAATAACAATTAAAAGTAGATAAAATAGGAACTTTGGCTAACCTAGACCCTTTCCTTGACAAGGTTTATTTTTTGTAAAAAGTTTTAGTAATTACAAACATCGTAATTTAGGGGAAACATTTTTTGCATAATGTTTCTAATGTTTATTCATAACGAAGAATGCAGTTGTTACACCTATTAAAAATCGAAGCACTCATAATTTATGGGAGCAAGTTTAACCGTCCTGGAGCAAAATATGAATAACAAAATAAATTGAATAACAAAAAAGCTGGTTCATGGAGATTTTGGCAAATAACAATAACAATAGCTTAAGGTAACAATAGAGTCAATTATGGATAGAATGCTGGACTAACCAGATTGACTTTGACTTTGAGACTGGTGTCGAACGAATTAAATCTTGAACTTGATTTAGATTATCCTGGATTGGATGGAATTTTAATTTCTATTGTTGTTGTCTTATTTGGTTCAATTTGCATGCACTATTTGGAAAACAATGCCGTTTCGGCAATTCGTAATTAAAACATGGAAATTATATAACAACTAGTAAAACTTAAGGTTATCCAGGCACACACTTTGGAATTTGCAATGTTTTGCAATGCGTTTTAATGTTAATTACAAGGACTTGCTAATTTTTTTAGTGTCACTCCTTTTTCAATGCAATTAGAATATTTGTCCGCATTAAATGAAGTATGACAAATTTGTAAATGTCTCATTTTACGCTCTTCTTTAAAACAATAGGATTTTTTGTCGAAATTATGATTGTCACCCCATTTAAAGGATGCTATAAATCATACAAATGTCAACATATATGTGTCTTCATCATATTTTTAAAATTCCGTTTTCCAATTATGGCTTAAATTTGGATTTGCTTGTCACTCATCCATTGTTTTTTGTGTTATGGTCAAAAAGCTAATTTCACATAATTTACAAGGTCTTACACCACTTGTTCCTCATTATGCGTAAAAAAAAGCTGCGACTCACTTTGCTCTGGTGTATGTACACAATTAAGGATTTAGCTTATCACGCCATTAAATCTTTAATGCGTGGCTTAAATGAGATAACCATGAATTGTCACTTGACACCTTACCTCTGCCTGTGAGAAGGTTAAGGCAGCCTTTCTCAGGTGGCTTGCCACCTTATCCTGATTTTGGCATATTTTGCACATGTACAATTATTTTATAAGAAATAACCATGATTAAAGGTTTGAGGTAATTCTCACCTCCTGCAATATAATCATTTGCGTTATGTACCACATTCGTTCTGTTTAGAGAAGGACCTCCAGAAAAATATTTATTTAATTGACTCATTCCATCGTTATTTGAATTAACCTCAACGTTTCGATAAGCCCAACTTGTTAGTAACAAATGTTATCCACTCATTTCATTAAATGTGATAACTGGAACTTAGACCAGTATGGATTGCATGCGAATTTCCATCCCATCCTGTAAACTTGTCCAACAATGCAATTTCCCAGAATTTCCCATGCCATGTTGTTTGGACACTGGCTTGCTGATAAGGCTATAGGCTACTCATCTCTCTATATTTCCAAGTTATCTCCAATTCGCAAATACTGACTTAACATGACTGAGTATTTGCATTAATGCGATTTGCAACTGTAGGCAAATACATACATCCACCCCAGGAATTCCAGAGCAATCAAATCAAACCGTGTTGGAGCTTATGTCATATTTTTCATTGGCATTACATGATACATTGCAAAAATATAGTGGATTTATAAGTTACTGACTTATTAGTGCTCTGACCAACTGTCCAACTAACTAACTCTGGTTAGATGCCGATAAACTTCTTGGTAATTAAGTTAAGGATAAAGTATGACGCACGCTTAAATAGGTTTCCCGTCCATAACATAATATTATTAGTATGTGACATAATACATGTCATAAATATAATTCTTATCGTAGCAAAAACACCACAAAGTTAACTCATTCCGTGTCTTGTTTCGATTACGTAGGAAGAGGACATCAAATCCTGTGAATAACCGCAGAAGAAACCAGTGCTAAAAACAAATTCGCAAAAATTGCGGAAAAATACAGACCAACAAAGTTATGTCATTGTTTAGAATCGAACTTGATTCAGTGCAAAACAAGCAGTGAAAGTTATTCGCAGTGCGAATTTAGTGCGAATTTCGCAGTGAAAGTGCAAAATGACTTCAATTTTTGGAACATTCCGTCGTCCCAAGAAGAAGGCGGATGGAGAACCAGCTCCAGACGGGTTATCTCCGGGCTCCAGAACTTCCACGGTGTTTAGTTCAACTCCAAATTTGCTTAAAATTGATTCTACCCGGGTCCTCCCAAAATCCGGGTCTTATAAGATTGCCATGGGTCAGCCACTCCCAATTCAGGCGACCGTCATGGATGGAGGTTTTGATAGTCGAAGGAGTTCAAATGTCAGCAATATTGGCGAACAGGAAACGGGTATCAATCCAAATAAAGGACAACCCAGCCTGGGAAAGAAGTCAAGTTCCATGCGCTCTTTTATGTCGATGATGAACGTGATGGGGTCGTTAAAAAGGTCAAAATCGGTTCGGAAATTGGCCTGGGGTTCTACACTGGTAAGTAACTTGTTTAAAGATCTGATTTGCGAAATATAAACCATTTGGCAAGGCGTCATGTTAGCGAGTAATCCAAAACTTTTTGCAATTTGATCGGAACTTGATTTAATTGAAAATGAATCAAATTTCGGATGGATGGCATTTGATTTGAGATGAATTTTTCAATTAAGAGAATTGCATGAATGCTAGTTCAGCTTGGATGGCATGCACTATTATTTATTCTGGAAAGCTTCCAATGTTAGGGATGACTCATTTATTGTTGTTCATGAATTTATGACTGAATTGGATTCGAGAGCGTAATAATGGGTTGCTTTTTGTATGGCGAAGCATCGGTAATTACGGCTTAACTGCCATCATTCCATGAGATTCATGTTACACACGATTTATATAGCTTAACTTGGAATGAGTGCAGTTTTAGTTCAGTATTGGGATGTCCCATGAATCTATCATTATAAAAATGCCACCTCCAATTTTATAAGTATACAGTTGTCGTAATAGGGCAGGGAATTTTGTCGCCAAAAAAGTATAGTTACCTCGAACTTCTCTGCATTTGATTCACTTATAAAATTCGCCTCCAACTTTCAGAACGTATCCTCCCCAGCCTCCAAGGAACCTTCTCCCGCACCCAGTCAACTTTCGACGTCCTCATTCTCCCGACCACGCCTTAGTTCAAAATCCGAAGAAATCCTGGACGACATTCCAGACTCTTCTGTAACAGATGTCCTTGGCACCCCACCCTCTTACCGACGACGCCATAAGGTGTCCAGTAGTCGAAGCTCAATTTCTAGTCGCAAATCCAAATCCCGGAACACAGAACCTGGCGTTGTAACGAGTAGCGAGAGTTCCTCGGAAAATTCATCCCTTCAGGATAGCTCCTCCATCCGGGCTAGTTCCGAACGGTCGGAGGATATCAGTTCCTACGCTTCTGACACGGAAATGGAGACGAAGGACCCGGTAGAGCTGGAGAGAAAAAAGAATATTTTGTTAGGTACGAAAAAGTTTAATATGGATCCGAAAAAAGGGATTGGATTCCTGGTGGAGAAGGAAATTCTGCAATTTACGGCTGGGGATGTGGCCAGGGTAAGCATTAATCAATCAATAATCGATAGTAAATTAATGAAGTAAATTTTGGGTGTCTTCCAGTTTCTCAAGGATGGCTACGGTCTGAGCAAGGGAAGCATCGGGAATTATCTCGGAGAACGCCAAGATTTCAATGAAGACGTTCTCAAGTCTTTTGTGGAGTTACATAATTTCGGGAATCTTATCCTGGTTGAGGCTCTGAGACAATTTTTGTGGGCATTTCGACTTCCGGGAGAGTCACAAAAGATTTCTAGGATGTTAGACGCCTTTGCGGAGAGATACTGTAAGAATAATCCGGACCTGGGCGTTTCAACGGATACCTGTTCAGTGCTTTGTTACTCCATTATTATGCTTAATACTGAACTGCATAATCCGAATGTGAAGGTAAGCCAGTGGGTTAATGTTAGGCAAGGTTATCAATATTAAGATAAGATGTTATCCTTTCCAGGAGAAAGTTAGCTTGGATCAATTCATTAAAAGAAATCGTGGGATAGAGGGCGGAGAACTGTTTTCCAGGCAATTTTTTGTGTCACTCTACAATTCTATTTTGGATGAGCCTTTCCGTTTTCCGGAAGAGGATGGGAACGATTTAATGCTGACTTTTTTCAATCCGGATTATGAAGGTGATTAAAATCAAGGAATCAATACCAATTTATTGATTGATTTTTAAAATCTTGTCTTGTTTCCAGGCTGGGTCTACAAATTCGGAGGGCGTCCCCGATCTTGGAAGCGTCTCTGGTTCATATTATCCAACAATTGTCTCTATTACTTTAAATTCACGACGGATAAGACACCTCTGGGCATTATACCGCTGGAGAATATCCTTGTCCGGGTTCCACCCGAGAAACCGGGGACTAAACTTAATGTCATGATACTCTACAAGGAGTCTCCCGATCCTAGGATTGTGGATGAGATTAAAACATGTAAAACTTTACCGGGTGGGCGGATTGTTCCGAAACTTTATAGGTGAGCTTGGTAGCGAGGAAGGTTTTCGAAATATTTTCGAAATATTTTTGAAAAAACTGAAATTATTTTGGTTTCCAGTTCCATTCAATTGGGCACCCCAGAGAGAAAGGAGCGAGAAAGATGGGTCCGTGCCATAAATACGAATCACTCCATGTCCCGTTTCTACTCGGATCTGACCCTAAAAAAGGCTAAGATGTCTCTAGCCCGGTCAGGAGGGTCGTCTACGGTCCGGAAGTCACAAATCTCACTCCCCTCCTCAACCACGACGCTAACTGTGACAGGACCAGATGCCGATGGAAGTCTACCACTCCCAGATCCGAGTAAAGATCCGAATAATTTCTTTATCTCTAAAAATCTCAGCTCCATTTCTCTTCTGGGAGAAAATAACCTCGAAACGGGGTCTGTGGCGGAGGAATTAGACCTTAAAATCAGATCTCGCTCCGAATCCCGGTTATATTCGGGGAGAAAATGTTCTCTAGAAGTGCCCGGCCCGGCGACAGTCTCCAATTTTTCGCCAGTGTCCAGAGAAAGATCAAATTCGAATCCAAGGTCTCCCGTTATGCGACGGAGGAATCGACATGGTCATTTGCAACCACTAACGTCAATATTTAAGAATTCTTCACCGGTTGCGACGGATAGTGAAGACGCTGAAGACAAGTCAACTTTATCCCTGCCTCGGTCCTCGATACGACGTAAACCTAACGCCCAATTGAGGACGGAGACGGCGACAGCAATCTATGAAAAGTATAAGAAGCTTTCCATGATTAATGAACTTAGTGGAGGTGGGGCTTGGCCGGTAGTTGAAGGATCTGGGAGTATTTCTTCAGAATCTAGTTTAGAATCTTGTTCTCCAGACAAGGAACAAGGTTCTGGTGGACAATTGACCACAATTTCCAGAAGTCCGAGCCCAGTTCCGGGACATTGTCCACTGATTATCAGCAGAATTTCGACATCCTCCACAAGCTCGGGCGACAGTGGGGGCAGTGACGACACAGAGTTTGAGTACCGTGCTCTGAAGGAAGATGATGTCACTCTTAACGCCAGCGATTGTGGCTCCTCCAGTAATTTACTGGATGATAAAAGTGTCGAATCTTTAAATCTTCTGGATCTGGAAGACAATTCAACCCCGATTCCTCCGATTCCTCCGAATAAACCTAGTGATTTCGACTCAAACGGAAATTTAGTCTTGGGTTTAGACGGATTTGAACAAATACAAATTATTGACTGTTCCAATCCCAATGTTCGCACGGAATCGGTGCCCTTCATAGATGACGACGAGGAAACGCTGTTCAGGGCTGGAGAATTAGAAAATCTTCAGGATTCTAAACTTTGTGGTAGTCAGAACTCCACTTTCTGTGATAATGATAAGAACAGGGAAGGTGCAAAGGTTCCGAATATGTGCTATGAAAGTATTTATGAATCTAATGTGTGATAAGTAGGAGGTAATTATTTTAGGGCACTGCACAGCATTAATTTTGTGATAACTTTTTTAAAACTCTGGTCATTTATGGAGCGTGGGTTATCGGAGTAGTTGGATAAGTGAGCTTTGTCTGTCTGGTACCTGAGCATGAATTGGGAATGTTTTTATTTTCCTGGATAAGGAATGAAATTATGAAGTACTTGAATGGGGACAAAGAATGATTTTTATGCAGTTATAATTTATTATTTTATTTATTTAGAATTTGTTAGTTTTGAATTTTAACATTTGAGTTAGTTTGAATTGTACAGGTTTGAATAGAGGTAATGGAAGTGAATAGGAAACTATTGCAGTAGTATGTGTATTTGGATACAATAATAATTTAAGGAATAAACACAGAAACATTATTAAACACTTGAATTGAAGATGTCAAGATAATTTATACTCTAATATTTGTGACATTTCATTAATATGGCGAAGATATCATGAAACTAATTCATTTTACTTATTGTCTTGCTACCGTTCTCACAATATCATGTTTCCGGAACTGGCACAAAAAAGGTTTACTTCATGCAGTTTAACTAAATATTCTTTAAACTAGGATCATGTAAGGGTTCAAAGTTTCAGGGATAAGCGTACTTTAAACTAGAACAGATATTACATAATAAACTGAGTAACATTAAACATGGACTTACTTTTACAAAAACTTAGAAAACTGAATAGACAAACAAGCGTTGCGTTTTATGATGACCTTTTATTTTGGCTCAGTCTTCACTAAAGGATTCTAGAATAGATGCGGAATTAAATAGACTTTGGTTCAACCCACTGGCGGCATGATGCATATTTGTAGGATCAAAAGTATTCGAGGACATCCTCCTACTCTGGAAGGTCAGTGGTTGACTAAGACGGAAATCCTTGAAGTGGTAATATTCATTGAAGTCCAACCGGAAGCTGAGACACTGCAGAGTGAGATCCGGTTGACGATTAAGTACCAGAAGAAAACTTCGGACGAGATCTTGCGTCGTGGTGTAGAGCGTTTCAATCTTTCCTTTCGCGGAACGGATGTAGTTTGAGAAAAAGTCTTTTCGCATTCGATCCTCTTCAATGGCAGAGGAGGGTGGGCGTTGCCGGCGGACTTGCAATTCTTTCTCGACAACGGCTTCAAATTCGTGGAGGAAACTCTTTAGTTCGTGAACGGAGTCTGGAAATAATAAGATTGATTACGATTAGGAAAGGTAAGCAAGAAGTTGGGATTATATTATGTGTATAACGAAAAATTAATAATTGATTAATTTATTTACCAAATATTCCACGAAGTTGATTGAGAAGTTCTCGATTCTCTCGATCCAGAAGGGAACGAGAAGTGATGCTCTCGAGAAAGTGGGAGTGAGCGGAGATAACTTCGTCAAGATCGACGGCTTTGTTGACCTAATCCAGCAGAAAAGTGAGTTTGACAATATTCCTTTAGATTCAAATTATAATTTCAACTAACCTCCTCCATTAGTCGATCCCAAGCACATTCCGTGGCTTCAAACATGATATAATATTGGGTTTGATGGACAAAATGAATCATTTCGGAAATCAGTAATTGAGAACGATGCAGGACTGGGCCGAGTTCTATAATGGAAATGAAAGAAATTAGTAAAATATTAAAGGAACTTGTTTAGAAATATTAAATTAAAGTAAATCCTACCAGGAATAACCCTCTGAAATTTAAAGAGTGCCGTTTGATCCTTCCATAAAGTATTGAGAATCATTTCAATCCTCTTAAATCTCCAGAGGGCATTAAAAAGTTGATTGTAGCGAATCATAACGTCCTCCGTGAGAACGGTGCCGATGGGCCCGTGAACTTTGTAGTCTAAGCAAAACACGTCCCAACCCAAGTCCTTGTCTGAGGCGGGCAAAATCCGGGTATCGAGTCGACAAAGGATGTCTTCCGGCTCAAATTGGGCGTTGGTAGCTCTAGTTGCAGACTCGAGAATGGCAGAAATGTTGTGGGAATACAGCTTATTTCCGGGTTTGGACAGTTCTTCCCTGATAAGTAAAGAAGATGTAAGCATGTGGCAATAAAACATGAATTTTTAAGCACTTACTGAATAAGTTCCAACAAATGTTGGATAAAATCCCCTTGTCCAAGGAGTAAATAATGTTTTATAGCCTTGAGATGATCGATCAGCTTGGATTCTTGGATCAAGACTTCGAGAACCATTTGACTCGTTGTTTTATAAGCCTTATCAATCGCCGTGTTTAATACTTTGTCGTCTTCTGTGAACATGCAGTCCACTACAAAACAGGAAATACAAACGGTTATCAAATTTTGATTAAATTCTAACTTAAACAAAGTTTGCTTGACAAAGCTCACCTGGGCTTTTCTCCAACCAAGATTTAATCTGTCCTCGTCCCTCATATCCTTGAGTATTTTGACAAATGTCTTTTAAGAAGTTGATATTCTTTCCGGTTGCTAATATTTTCTCGGCCTGCTTCACAGAAATGAAGGAGGGAAGCATTTCCGTTCTGTAAAACAAATATAATTCCTTAATTATTAGTTCTGCTCCTTTTATTAACCTTAAAGTGAACTCACCTAATATGATACTTGGCATTCCACAACTGTTCCCTTTTGCAAGAGACATCCGCCGCAATAAAGAATTCTTCGTAAGGATCCTCCAACTCTGCAAAAGTCAAAGTGTTAAATTTAGCTCAACTATGGCCTAGATAAGCTGTCAATGTGATTATCTACCTCCATAAAGAATCCACTGGCAAAGCATAAGATACAAGGGTTTCGCCGTGGTGGAAAGTAGTGAATTAGTGACCCCTCTTATCATAGGATCGCCATGAAGTGAATACTTGTACAGCATGGAACAAAGTTCGCCACCCTTGAATACTCCACAGGACGAAATGATCCCGGACAGGGCATCCAGTCTGGGTCGGACATCAAACATCCAAACGGTTAATTTTAGTAGGGTCATTTCCTCTCCGGAGCTATTTCCACCTCCTCCAGAGTCACTCATTGGCGTGTCCACGAGATCAACCACAGTGGCTTGAACTTGTCCTTGAACTATGGCTAGGAGTCGGTAATATTCTTGTATTTCTAGGTCCAGAGCATGTTTTAGCCCTTGTGCCATCAGGCCAACGATTGGGAGGAGACAGTAGGTTCGGATCTGTTTGTAGAAGAAGCCCAGTTCTGCTAGGCGTAGCGTTTGTTGTCTTAGGCCGGGGTGGACTTGTTTCTAAAAGTTGGACAGCAATAAGTTAGTATTTGAAAGAAGAACAGTCTTACAACTAGTCATACCTCTGTAAATATGTTGAAATTCCCTTTTGAATCGCATTTAATCATTGCACCATCAATTCCTTGGAAGACGAATATCAAATCTCGAATCAATTCTTTCTCAAATTGTCGGGAAGATACGACTGCGAAAGATAATTTATTAGTTTCTCATTTTACATCCTCATCCTAAAAATTACATGAAAAACTCACAAAATCGGCTCCCACCCCGCTGGCTAACGCTCTGTCCCAGTGTCGTTGTTCTCGATTGATGTCCCAACTGGAGACCCGACCTCGTCGTGGACTGGGTCATGAGGGACGACCCCTGCTGCCCAGATAGCAACTGTTTCCCATGATCCACCGGAAATGCAATGACCTTAGATGGAAGGAGCGGTCCAGAAGGTCCATTCCCATTCATCAAAACTTTCTCCATATTATTGCCCACGCCTCGGCGACCAACATGCCCAAATTCAGGTGGTGGTGTTCCAAAGTCTTCCTTCCTTCGGGACGACGCCGTTCCTTGATTATTTTCACTTACAGGCATGCTCAGTAACGGAACAGAGCTTTGACTGCGATGCACCTTATCTCGCAGGGACCGATCCGTTACGAAACTAAGATTTGGCATGGGTGTCGGACCCACGGGATCGAAGGAAGGGTTTGAATTGTCATCTCGTCCCAGGATCAGAGTCTCGTCAGCATCGGAATAGCTAGAAGGTTGTGTCTTAGGTCGAAGAGGTTCTACCCGACGTGCCATCGCCACACCGGAGTGGATATCTCGTGGCGAAACGGTGGAGGAACTGGAGCCATTCGTCGCCGAGCCATGATTTGGACGGGAACTTGCTCGCTTCGCCTGAATCGCGAGACGGGTTGGTTCCTTATCAAATAGTTCGTAGAGGAGGGCCAGGATTCCTTCGCGATTCTTGAGGAGTGGCATCCCCTTCAGTTTTTGGGATAGCTCGACAAATCTCTTGGATTCCGAGTGACGATTTTGATGGATAAGGTGAAGTTTTAGTTTCTCCACGTATCGAGTCTCGTTTGGAGCTGTGGACGATTCGGGAACGTGGGCGAGGGAGGAGACGGCTTCGCATAGCTCGCGGTCACTTATCTCTGCAGATAAGATACAAGATATTATCATGAAGATAAGGTAATTAATGAATAAGTGAATTGGATAAGATGTCAGGAATTACTTACCCTTGCCCGTTACGCATTTATACAGAGAGGACACATATTTTCCCAGGATATCCTCGGAGGAGGAGATGGACGAGCGAAGAAAGCTATGGGATGAGGACGAGTTCCGGGACGAGGACATGTCGAAAGTGTCGAATTTTCGACAATTTCGACGCAAAATAAATAAAGACGAAGTTTTTTTACTGTTCCCCTCCCAGAATTTGTCGGATTCCCGGGCAGTGATTGGGGCAGGCTGAAACAAAACAAAAATCCTAAAAATACAATAATTTCCGGTTCTTGATAAGAACCTTATCAAATTCACCTCTAAAACTGTGCCGGCACTTCCGGTCTGTACCTGAAACATGGACGTTATGAACCCCGAAGTGTACTGGATCGATAACCGCTGTTATAGAAGAAACCCGGGCAAAACTTCGCTGTCCTCGGTGTCAACTCAGAAGTTTTGGAGCAGTAAAGATAAGCCTGGACCGGAAACTAGTAATTTCGCCAAGATAAGGGGAGACCGGTGGCCGACGGAACCAGCGCCAGCAACAATACCCAACAATGGCAGCGACAGCGACGTCAGCCCGTTAAAACCTTATGTCGAGGAGGATGCGGATTATTCCTGTAAATAATTAGTGTTTAATTTAATTAACTATTTGTTTAATTACTAATTAACCGTGTTTTTTAATTGTTCTAGACTTGGGTGATCCTACGGACTCCGAGGACGACGGGTACGTGATAGAGCCGTCCGGAAGGAATAATGGATATCGAACAAAATGTGATAACATTCCATCCCAACTGTTTGCGGTGGTCATTGGGTCCAAGGGGTCGACTAAGGCGAGGATCGAGAGGGATAGTGGAACCAGGATTACCGTGCCGAGACCAAATGTTAAGGGTTGGATTGGTAAGACAGGGAATTTTGCCAATTTTGGCCAAAAAGGACGCAATGAATCGCGAATTTCATAAATTTTGTGTTTTTTTAGAGATTGAAGGTCGGACCGTGAAAGGCGTTAAGAATGCGAGACGAACGATTGACTTGCTAACGTCGCAAACCCGAAATCGGAACGATGCGACGCATTTCCCATGTTTTCCACTGAATAGTCCGGTCCTTGTTGAGAGGGTGAAGGCGTTTAAGGTAAGGAAGGGTCACGATTTACATGAAATGATAAGACACTACATGTGCGCTTATCTTATCTTCTAGGAAGCCCTAACTGCGCGTGGGATTGATCCAGACTTTTTCATAAATGGGGAGAAAGCTCATCTAACAATTTGTGTGGTTGTCCTGTTTAACGAGGATGAGAGAAGGAAGGTTGGCGAAATAGTGGAGAATTCGTACAAGGAGATTGCAGAGTAAGATAAGAGAGTGGTTATCTTTAGAGGGAATGAGGCTGATTGTGTGTGTTCTTTGCAGGCAACTCGGACACAAGGGAAAGGTCACGGCGAGTATCAAAGGTTTAGAGATTATGAATGATGACGCCACTCAGGTGGAAATTCTGTATGCAAAATGCTCTGAAGTTGGAGGTGGGAGTGTTTTGCAGCAGACGGCTGACTTTGTTGGGAAGAAGCTTGCGGCTGCAGGTAGGATTAAGAACAACTGCGACAAGTAGTTTTTCAGTAATTTACCAAATCTTTGTATTTTTAAACAGGATACTTCAAAGGGAATAGAACGGACCACGTAAAACTTCATTGCACCATAATGACTTCCTTAAAGAAGGCGGAACGGGCTGCGGAAGCTAATGAGATTGATGACAATCATGGCGGAGGAAGAAATAATTATAGGAGTAAACTATCTCGACCAAAATTTGATGCTAGTATGATCCTAAAGGTAACCAACATTCTTCCAGCATTCACACTCTGTTCAAATATTAATCGGATTCTTATTCTTGTGATATTTTGTTTTATAGGATTTCAAAGACTATGATTTTGGTCTAGTTGATATTACTGAAATTAAGTTAGCCACCAGATTCACATCGGGACCGGACGGGTTTTATAAGTCTTATCGTAGCATTCCGCTCTAGTCTGAGTTTATTTTGGTTCCAATACTCTTTTTGAATTTATCTATATTTCATACAGTCAGATTCCTTATTATACTGTTAAAAATTAGTTAAAAACGATGTGATATTCAAGAAGGTTGGTAATTGAGTACTTAAAAAGCACATTAAATTTTATGATGTGCTACAAATACAAAGTGGACACACGCTACATCTCCGTTTCTTTACCAGTCTAACCTAGGCACAGTTAAAATAGTGACAGAATTGGTAACCGATCGGTCGGTTCAAAATGGAGTGTTCTCGTTCTTTTCTCCTAATTTTGCTCTACATTTTCCCAACCCTTAGTCAACTCGTGGAACGGTCCAGTTTCGAAACGACATCTTTAAACGGATCCCAATACGAGGAAGAATACAAGTCATTCCAACTCGAATCCGATCTTGCCTTATCCAAGTCTCGAACCAAACGCTATATTTATCTCAACGTACAAAGCAATTTGGACGTTGGATTTCTCTGCGTAATCCCAATTACTATCATAATCCCTTCCATGAGCAATTTGTTTAATAAGTGGCGAAGGAAGAGAAGTCTACTCCAAGAAGATGACCTTATCTCAGAAGAGGTTGAAGAGCATCCTTTGGTGCAACCACATCTCAACAAAGTTTCAACATATTTTGAGCTTCTGGATGTGAGTCAGTTACTTATTAAACGAAGAACAATTTCAAAATATTTCATAATTTGTTTCATTTTTGGTTCTAGATTCCTGAACTTTCCTGCCAACTCCGAGCAATTTGTGAATTTTCCTCAGATCCATCCACTTACTACCCAATCTCCGATATTATCACGGGTCGCCTCCGAGTTCCGGCGGAATATTCTTCCATAATTTATGCGAACAAGATTAAAAACAATTACACAGGGTTATCATTATATGACCAATACAACACCGCCATGGACGATGGGGTGGCGTTAGGTCATCCCGGATGTGAACAGAGGTACGGACCGGGATGCAAATATAATATGCAGCAGCTACTTAGCATGAACTTTCTCCGGGTTATGAAAGGACTTCGGAGTCAGTTTGGTGTGGGTGTTAAAGAAGATTTTGAACTATAAGGATAATCTTGAGCTACTTAATGATGAAAATGTTTAGTATTCATTGTTTTAACTCTTCCGGTGTCCAATTACTTTAATTTATTACTGTGCTAACAATCTTAACGAGATTATAATTGCAAATGCATAGCCCGTCAATAATGCTGTGGCACTGAAACCGTCTCAGTTACCGTTCCAATAACTTGTCTATGCAAACAATACGGTTTACAATGCAGTAACTATAAATAGCAGAAGCATAACGCGTCTCAATTTGAGACTCAAATATCATAATACAAACTTAACCATGCTTAAATCCACCCACGCTTCGAAAATGCATGCCTTATGGTCCCCTCCTCGCCACGTTTTTAAAAAGTTTGCCGTAATGTTGTGGCAGGACCAAGTTCCACGTTGACAGAGATTCATCCCCAACAAATTTACCTTTAATTGTAAATTGTAATCCATGCAATGCTAAACTTACCTTATGGCACTCACGTACGCCCCCAAAGAACCGGTTCACAATCTACGTCACTCGAGATAGGGTGTCACAGGAGCATGCCTCACCTTCAAATTACACCCTAAATTTTTTTATAAAAATTCCAAAAAAATTGAAAAATATCCCAAATTAATTTTGATACATTAAGGAAATTTTACCTTGTCAAAACTTCGCTAAAATTTCGCAAAATTGGCGTAATTTGGGTTGACGATCCTTTCGGAACCCTGTTCGCCTTTGGTGGTGGTCTCCACGTCCTCAGTTGAGCACTGGC
>JAAXNX010000294.1:0-34407 GCA_036491905.1 Folsomia manolachei
TGGACTCCTTTGGCTCAAACTCACCCTGTTCCCACCACTTGTTGAAGATCTTGTCGTATCAAACTTTCTAGTAATCGTAGAATAATATGGTGTCGCCGACTTCTGTGTGGCGTTGGGAGAAGAAGTTGTTTCATCACTTCCAGTTTTTTCCACTTCGATTGGTATGACAATTGTACCGTTTTCTGTCGCCATTTTATTTCGACTTTATTCAAGGCCAAACTTTAACGTAACACAGCAAATACAACTCGAGAAAGAATATAAAATCGTCTTCCGGTGTTGGCAGAAAAAGAGAAAGTTTATGCTTTCTTAATTTTAAAAATAACACAGAAGGATGATATTGTCAACGTATCAATCGTAGCCTTGTCCCCAGCAGGCTCCAAGAGAATATCTTACATCTACAACCAGCCAATGTTTTGTTATTTGAGGAACAAACCCACGAAGAAGTCCGAAATCTCTCAAGTCGGATATTTATTTTGGCCCGGAACCAGTGATAGATCAGTGGTATTTATACAAACGGAAGGAAGTTTTTACGGCCCACGTTATACGGATGCGATTAAACCAGCTGAGTATGATTGGTGTGTGATATTTGCACATCCAGGACGAATCAAGAATCCAAACGCCACAAAAAAGACGAAACTAAGAAGATACCACTGCACTGTGTCTTGAAGTTCCTGTGTCAATAGCACAGTTTTTGTATGGATGACGATGACAGGGAAATAGTTTCATTCAAAAACTGGGGCGACGATGATGGCTTCTCCGTTCCGATGTAAAGTGGAACTCAATATTCTTTTTTTGATCAGCCAATATATGCCAATCCACGAACAAAGTTTGCCACGTTCCCGTACTTTCTTCCTCTGAGTATTTCCTTCATAAATCCAATTAAGTTCACTAAATTCACTGTACCAACTTAACCATGCAATCCCTAATTTGAACAATGTCTCATCTAAACAAGGTAATTTGCCACTACTACTAATAACTACAAAAGATAATCAAGATACTGATAAAGCTTCATTCAGCTTCAAAGGTTAAGTTGCCAAGCTTGGCCACCACATCTCAAAAACAATTTATGTATACGCCAATGGGATGTAATGTAAATGTTTAATAACGCAAGGCTGATTTTGACACTGGGCCAATGCCAGAAATGTCGGAAATGCTCCAGATATTTGCTCGGATTTCAGATAAAAGTTACACTTTTTTCTTACTGTTTATCTGCAATTACCTTACTAATACAAACTATGGCACTACTTCTCTGAATTTGTGCGCTTTTTTTGCCTACCTCCCTCTCAAACTCCTATTTTGTTCTTTGGAAATAAAATGAGAGACCAAACCACAGAAGTAGGGAACTTGTTAAACTTATCTTTATTCCGTATCTGGGGATGTAGTTTGGTAGATACTTCACTACCAGGATTGATTACGTTACCAGCAACAAGTAAAAGGTAAGGTATGAAAGTATTCCATACATCTACATTCGCAGACACGGGAATCGTCGGAGAGTGAGCAGTTGGGCGATATGTGGCTATTGCTAAACTTTTTTTTATTGGGATTGAAGGTTGGAGGACAGGACGGATTGGATAAGGATGAGCAACCTGATAAGATATGCGCTACGTGGTGGTGCGTGAATGTAGATGGAGAGATGGCCAAATAGTATGTAGGTAACGTAGTATGACTCCGACATCTGAAACATGCCAAAGATAGATCAAGGACCAGAACTCGGTACAAACCCCAACAAATTCACTAAACCAACTCAAACACTTCTTTTCAGTTCAGTGTCAACTTCAAAACTGGCTGAGCTTTTTGATGTTGCTAATTCTAAATGTAAGGTCAAAACACTGGGAGAAAGAGAAATGGGGAAAATTAATGTATTCACATATCATTAGATAATTCTTCTCCTCAAGATAAAAAGAATACCAAATTTGGATGAGGACCAATTCAACTAATCCATCAATCCGGGCTACTTTACATAACTATCAACTCACACGCATATACAACATATGAATCAGGACCCACTAACATTAAGTGTGAGTCATGTCTAAGATTGTTATTCGATATCTGAATTCAAAATAAAAAAGAGGAATGGTTTCTGTCATAAAAGCAATTTCATTTTAAATTCCAGTCACAACATGCGAAATGTCCATAAAAGGTGAAAACTGCTCTCGTGGCATTTGTAGTGCAAACAGGTCATTTTGGCACTTGGAATTTGGTTATCTTTATTACCAGTAGCTGACAAGGGCTAACATAGCAGAGGTCAGATGTAATTCATACACATTGTACTGGAATTAATATATCAAAAAGTGACCTGCCAAAGTGTAATCTAATCAAAGAATTGAATTTATATATCTTGAATTTTTCAAGACCATCACTCGACATTGTAAGGTGATGACATATCAAATACCAATACTTTTAAACAGTAACATTTCACTGTTTCGCAATGCCGAGCTGTGCATAAGAGGTAAATTGCACACACTTATTTCAGCAATGTATTCATAATGATTGTCAAAGTCGAGGTCATATTTGGTCTATTAAATTAAATTTATCGTTGATATGTTATCATAAAGTCAGGCAAATTGTAATGGTATGGCGAAGATGCTCTGTTGGAATTTAAATGTAATGATGTGCCAATTAAAAACAATAAAAGTTTCTACATATTTCAAATTCTCAGTGCATAAAATTTGATGTTTGTCACGTCATGCACCAACTCAATCGATGACTGAGATCTAAAATTAATAATTCTGTAAAATCTCAGTATTTGATTAACTTCAAAACTCCAATATTTACAAATAAATCCGTCAACAGTTTTATTACATCCCGACTATGAATCCCAAGTGAAAGAATACTTCGTTGGTAAAAGAGAATAACACAAATGAATCGTATGTAATTACATAAAGGCAGAAAAATCCCATTTGCGTAATGAAAAAGGCAACATCAATTGACCAACAAGTTGTTTGAAAGGACTGGAAAACAGTATAAAACAAACTACGAACGATAATGATCGAAACATTAAACAAAATCATCAATCAAAGGTCCATTCTTCCATAAATAAATCATCCCAAATCTAACTCGTACCTCAATAACCATCATTGGAGGTGAGGATGACTAGATAAAGCAACAATAACGAAATACTTCGGGTCATTTGTTTGGCACTCCTCAATAATTTGTTTGATACAACTAAACTAAATAACTAGACTCAATCAGATTCAAGGTTGACTATTATGTTTTTGAAGTATCAATTTACTTTGTGCCAAGCCTAATTTATTTGAACATGCCTATAATTCTTCTATATCTTATCAAAAAACAGTATTTCAGAACTAAACTAACAAAATAAGTGGGCGATGATCATATACCTTAAGTTATTTGAATGTGATGAATTATGAATACTATGAATACAAAGATCAAATAAATGTCAATCTGGAAACCAGCCGAATAAATAAAAACAGCAATATTTATGCTGCATCTCAAGGATATCAGTTCAAGGGGATTATAAATTTTGAAGGGGAAACGTCTCGCCAACCTTAAGAAACAAACTGCATACCGAGGTGGACTTAGTTTTCACTTTTATGGCTGAAATCCTGTCCACAGCCATAATTAATTGAAATCTGCGGGTAATATTATATTACAGTAATAATTCAAGCAAATTTTTGACTTCCAGCCAAATAGTTTTTTGACATTTACTCACCAATACATAACCCCAGTCTCTTAACTCAGCCTGCCTGCGCTGATGCTGATACTTTGTACAACTGGTAAAATAGATTCAATAAACCAAGTGGAAGAGATCTGGTAGATAAACGGTGTTTACTCAAGAATGCAACGGAACCAATTTATTTCGGTGAAGCAGAAAAACCCGTCATCGTCATTCCGAATTTTATACCAACTCATGCATGCCTACTACACTCAGTCACTGGTTCACGGTACTGGAGTTCTTTTAAATGCAAATAATGTGTTTCAAGCATTGTTTCAATGTGTTATGAGTATACTTACTTCCTTATGGTTGCAAAACATGTGTCGCACCGCACTTTTACTTGTTTCACGGCATACACATAATGAAATGGGAGAAAATTGAACATCTTGCAATTCAGAAACAGTCTGAAATGAAAATGAACCTCAACATCCAGAAAAGAACAGACAACTACTCCACACGACGCAGTGTCAGCTAAATTTATCAAGCTGATTTGCTTAAACTTGTTGCAAAACAACCTTTTACATATTAAGTCGTCCTCTGAATGACGGTGAAATACCTACTGACAGGAATTTAAGTAAATGCCTAATTGGAAATTTATATTAAACTTTTGAAAACTGCTATCAAGATGTTTAACAATGGTGATGAGGAATGAAATACCAGCAGACATGTTACATTCTTTCCAAAAAAATCAAAAGCATTTACCCAAACATGCCTTAAATCTTTGTCATCCCCGTCCAAAGATAGATTGGATTAGTATGGATGGAAAGACTAAATTAAACCCATCTGTTCCAAACACAATTCCTCATTTTCACAGTTGTCTCGAATTAACGGATGCTCTCTTAAACATCAGCTATCTAAATATTTATGGTTTTGACTACTAGTTAAAGCAAGTTTAACACGAAACGGAGGAACCATTGAATAGCAACTTATTCCAAAAAAATCTACGTGCCGAAAGAGGGCACGAACTGAATGTATCCAGCAAAAAGGCAATACAATTCAATTCAATGTGACATTTTAATGGGTTTCATAGGATTCCAGTGAAATCAATCCATGTTTCTAATTCCAATCGGAGTTAGAAACCAGCGAAAATCCTTGAAGAGTGGAACATAGTCAAGAGCTGATCTTTCACTCCTTTCGTCGTAAACGTAGTTAATGAAACTTTGTTTCTCGTAGTTGAGAATTTATTATGGATCCAGCATGAACACTTCTCGAGCCGTGACTGCTTTAATCTGCCTTGTTTGACTGATTTGTTCATTTAATCTAATACTGTCACTGGTTAGTGGTACTTGATTCAGTGACTTGGAACAGATTATGTACAAGCATTTTTCATCAAGTTTATTTAAGAGTACAGCCCCCACACAGAAACAAAGGGGATGGAATGAGTCATTTAAATTTTGAAGTTGGATGAGAGTCTTCACGCAAAACCAAGTACTTCATTTGTATTCGGAATAAATGAATGTATTTTTAACTCTACTTTTTAACCCTTTACCTCTTTCATTTCTCATGCAGCTCTGGAATACTGTTCTGCTTGAACAAGAAGAATGAGAAATGGTGGGTGGGGATGATTTTATAGTTTGAAATAGTATATCAAATTGAACAAATTGAACAAAGTGCATTACTTATTTTAAATAATTTTCATGTATCTATACATAAAATTGTTTACAATTCAACGCAAGATCAATTTTAAATTTTGCATAATTTTTTAAACAGCAAACATTCAGTGTATCCCACAAGCCAAAATCGGAAAAGTTAGCGCATAGTGGTGTCACGGCTGAGACGAAGTTACAAAACATAAGGTCAAAATGGCGATTCACCATGGGTTGTTCTTTGCTAGAATTTCTCATAAATATATGAGATCAAACACATATAAGAATGGAGTTGAAGTAGGGTGTAATCAAATTGCACAGAGTCTAAAACCTGAAGTAGTAACACACTGCAATGTTTTCTTCATAAATGGAATTAAATTAAATTGTATTTTATCTGTACAATGTATATGTTTGAGCATGGAGAGCATGACCATAAAATCACGATCAGAAGTTGTTTTGGCACACCCACGCCGACTTGTTAACTTGTAATTCAACCCGAATACATAGTACCATAATTTTATCCATTTTATCTTGACTAAAGACGATTTACGCCACGGTTAAGAATCTTCTGGGTTCTGTCAAATTGCATTTTTCTATCTCAATTGTACAAGGAAACTCGAAATATTCAATCTTATCCTTCTATAGTTTACAAATTCCTTTAAGGTTATTCGTATACTCCGATTTGAGGCAGGAAATAGCATGAGGTTCAGCCCAGCTCTACCCTGCATGCAGCTTTTCCGGAAATGTGCATTACGAAGACAACAAAGCCATAAATAAAAGATTGTGTAAAATTTGACTTGGACGAGAAATAAGTTGAGCTAACAATAAGAGAATGTTGCCTTTCTTGACAGTTACCGCAGGATTCAGTCTATTTATCTTGATATTTCATAACTTTACTTTCGCTCATTGTTTCTCTCGTGTTTGAGTCGAATTACAATTTCTCTGTCGCTAATAAGACAGCCAAACACGATACATTAGGACTAATGGTCAAGCCGTACTTAATCATGAGATGTATGTGGCATTACAAATAATATTATCCAGTACAGTGCTGGCGTCATACACGTCATTCTTTTATTTCACTAAACTTGAGATAAGATTTGGAGCTTTAAGAAAAATGTTTACAATTTTAAACCCAATTTCCTAAACTCTGCATGTCATCCTGGGATCTACTGGAGTTTTGCATCCCGACATTTCCCAAAACTTTTCAACCCATTCAAACAACGTGAGACAATTCGAAAAGCTAGTAAATTGAAATTGGAAGGGTGTGTGAGGTTGCTCTGGTCCAGGAAATGAAGACACAGCATTTAGCTTTGACTGACGTTGTTAGAGTTTAAGGCTAATCGTCGGACCATGACTCTAATCCCATTAGGATAATCAGCTTTCCTTGCTCGATCCCTGTGGTCTTAATTCATCCCCCTGCTGATTTATAAATCTCTGTCAGAACAACAGCCAAAATTAAGCGAATGGATGAAAATAGGAAAGATTCTGTGGACTCCAGTTTCGTAAAAATTTAGCTAGTGCCCACATAAATTTTTAATTCAAATACACATTTCTCAAAATCACGCAAGAAGGTGGTGGTCTCAATACGTGGTAAATTATGGTAAATTTAAGGTTTAAAAATTAACTGCCAACAATCTTCACTATGCACAGCATCTCTGGAAAGTGAAAATGCATCTAAAATGTAATGCGACATTAAAGCCTTCCTCGTCACTAAAATTATGTGGAACCAACGAAAAAATACTATTACAACAGCTCTATTCCCAAAAAACGTAAGGATTTACAGCAATTTGAAATGGACGATATTCCTGAAACTAATACCGAGACGAAAAATAACTTTGAGAAGACAAGTGCCAGCAATCCCCCCAAACTGCGTATTTCCAGCTTAGAGAATAAAATAAGTGGAAAATCAGTTCCAGACTAAATCCCAATGTCAAGCCAATTATCTCCTGAACATGAGATAAGACAGGCTACGAAACTAAATCCCCTACAAATCTCCCATTATAGAAGTCTGCAAATCGTCGGCAAATACTTTTCACACCTTATATCTTTATTGAAATTGGGAACTAAGAGTAAATGGGATGCATGAATAAGCTCAATTGATGTCGAGGTAATTTCATTCCGAGGCAACTGCTCAAGAACAAAAAGCAGGCTGTCCAGACCACTTGGTAAACATACAATGCACACATATCACTAAACACACCATGTCACAATGCAAACACTAGTAAATGAATTAATAGAAAGTGAGAACGAAGCGAATTGAGCCTGAACTTCAATAAAATTGCATTTAAGATAATCGGAAACTACTCAAAGGTTGGCAGGCCTCCCTCTAAAAAGTTGCTTGAGCAATGAATTACAATATTCCTTTGATTTCCCAGTGGAGAAAGCTGTGCGATGCTAAGGGCTCATTCATCCCCAGATATGGTAATAGAAAAGCCACCCACATCTTTCATTAAATGTCTCACAAAGCCTCATATACAGCTCAGGTGTGTTGGTTAATTGATTAGTTTATTATTAAGAATCACCAACTGGCTTACATCCAGGGGAGGGTAGTTGTTTCCTTGTACATCGATAAGGCTGATACGTCCCAGGCTCCATTTTGCCATACATTGTACGATCCATGATTACACCAGGTGGTTTGTGATTTTTTTTTTTACTTCCACCACAAAAAGTTTCACCGAAAACACAACTGTCAAATGTATTTTAAATGGTTTTTCACTGTCAAACTAACTCAAGTCCACTAATGCCACAAGATATTTTCATATCAAAAGAGAATACGATTTTTTTTATATAAATGACCTGCTTTCACCAGTAGACATTAATAATTAATCAGACAGAATCTTATCAAATTATGCAAGTGTTCATTACCGGGTTGAAAAATTATCTACTCTTTAACAAATCTACTACTCGTGACTGGGTTTTTAAACTGAAAATAGGTTTTTACACATACTCAAATATCATGAAGAAGTCGACACTAGCAAATCCAATGCTGCTTGCCTGCATCCACTAGTAGTACAACCGACTTGTAACTTCAAAATCTAGACAAAGCACAAGGTTTCAGATTTCACGTTTTGGATTAGAATCATAGACTCACTCCTCAAACCTACGATAAATTACTGTACGCAGATACATACGAAACTCTTTCAACCAAGCCAAAATTTTAGAGGTTTGGCTCCTTTGAATGTATACTAACTAGTACGGGGTGGTTTGGATTTAGTTACTTTTTACACTGGGCAGAGAACCAAGAAAGTGAGATGATTTTAAAAGTTGGGTGTATAAAAGGCAATTTCAATTAATGGAATAAGCTTCGACTTGAATCCCAATCTTAACATATCTAGCTTCCATGTCCATGCACAGTTCTGTTCGTAGTATCTTTTAAGATCTGACACTGAATTTGTCCAACTTGAACCAATAACACACTGACGGGTGGACCGATCCCACACCATTAAGTTAGCAATTGTAATAACACAACCACAACCCCGCAGACTAGACTCTGAGTGACTGGTATTGTGTTCTCCTTTCTCCTTGTAGTATATACATTCGTAATAATCAAACCAACTCTTTCATCGGATATTGCATCTGTCTCTGATTCGGAGTTAAATTGATACGAGGTTTCATGAGCAAGGAGTCGTACCTCCACGAAGTTAGTTTCAGAACTTCTACTCACTGACTGTGATCTGTCATCCAAGCAACCGAGAACTTCAGGAACACCAATGCTTGTATTCAAATTTGTTATACTTAAAAATTTCTCGATCACACTCTCACGAAATGAACTAATCAATCCATCATCTTCCCTTGGTGAAAGATATCCAACAACTGCTACGATTATTAGTCTTTCTCTGTAAATTTCTTTTTGACTATTCCACGCACAACGACTTTTAATAATGAGCCCACTGGGCTATACCGGAATGTGTACTTTTCCCTGCATTAAATTGCAGCTCATAATTCACAAATGCATGAACTGAACTGTCTACTAAATTGGCTGTAGGTAATAAATCGCGAGCAATTGTGTCGGGGATAATAATAAGAAATGAACACAAGGGCAAAAATCACCCACTAAACAAGACGCCCAGAAATACGTAACCTTCTCCGGGAGAGAGTCTGGCTAAAAATGAATCTTCTTTTCTTTGAGAATCAGTATCATTCCGAAGAAGACTTTGGTTTACAAGAAATGTTGCAATGTGATGCCTATGGAATGGCAATAATTTGAGACGGAATCGGAGTGTCATCTCATCCCGTACACTACATATACACCAACAAGCCTTGTTTATATGCAACATTAAAAATGTTCAGAAACCGGAATGATTTAGCACGCCCGATACGAATCTTTAACAAATTTCCTATCCTTCCGCTTCGATTTAAACCATAAATGTATTATGTTTATATGCAACATTTGTATGATAAAGAGATTATCTCGTACTACACTAAACTGTAGGAAAGTAAAGAAAAAAGTAACAACTACGTAAACGTGGATGTTCTTATTTACCACAGAGTTAAATCAAGTGACAACTCAAGTTTGCCATCAACATAGAAAAAGTGCCAGATAACCATAAGAAGTGAACTCGGCACAAAAAAACGGAAGTAGGATGAGATGAGGATGCTTAGGTTTGTGTCACCTTTTTTATAGGAGTGACAACCCAAAATAAAAATCAGGAATAACTGTTTTGAAACAGGTCTCGTGTGCCAAGATCCACATCTTCTACAAAAACGTGACACATTTAAAATTTAAGGAATATGGATGTCTTGCTCGTAACAAATGTTACAAAGTTGTCGTTGAAAGTGACAAGTACGTGATTATGCTCAAAACTTGCTCTCAATCGAATTACTTGAGTCAAGTACTTGGAGAAAGTTGGTGAAGTGTATGCAACCAAGAAAGTAGTATACCGATCTCGGTACCTAGTAAATCTGTAACAATTTACACTTCTGACATTATGGTGACAACCCAGCAAATTTTAAGCTCATCCAATGAAACAGTTTCGAAATTCATCTTGAAGCATCATGCACCCTTAACGCAACTAAATAACAAGCAATTCAATTTGACAAGTTCTTCCTCAATTAGCAATCCCATTCATTCATCAAAATAATTTCTAATACAATCTTTAAAAAAATGCAGTTTTACTTACTTAAATCATCCATCCTTCCAAATGTCAAATTTTCGTTTCTTCAATCAATTTCTTCTTGATACCGTCCAATGTCTCCTTCAGACCCAAACCGATTTCCACCTCAATTGTCAACCAATATAAATATTTTGATTCTACTTTCTCTTGTCACACAATAATGCTTTGTATTGTAAAATTTAAAACAACTCTTAGCTGAACTAAATTAGCTCCAGTTTTATCTCCTAATTAAGAAATGACTCAATAACAACACTTCCTAATTGTCCAGAGAACAACTGAGCAATTAAATCCAAGTGACTGGTTACTGACCTAGAAAATTATTCTAAAAATCCGTGACCAAGCCACAACTACACATTTCCTGTGGCTAATCAGTCATCAGTGACTCACACAGGGAGAGTGGAAGGAATGACTAATTTCCAATATCTTCAATTTTAACTCTGCTAAAGTCTTCTCAATCTAAGAGAGAAAGTTGTCAGTGTTTAAAATACTTTTTATTTCTAACATTTATTATTTACCTACTTTTCCTCCGCTCCTTTCCACTCTATGATCCCAACCAGTCTCGAGAGATGAGAAATTAATGGTGGTGGTGCTCTGGAGAAAGTTGAGTAACTTTCTCCACTGTTTGTGGCTTATGGAGAGAGAGATGGTGTGGATTTTTAGGCTCAGAAAAATGAGATCCAACCGCATTTATGGAAGGTACATGAATTTGTGTAAGATCAGGAATCCTGAATTTCAGGATAGGATAATTTTTAAGTTTCATGTATTTCCATATTTTTCATATATATGTCGACAAACATAACAATAATTCCCTCGGCACATCACACTTCTCAATGTTATCACGACATAAGAATAGAAAAGAATATTTCGTTCCTGAAGCTGGTATCACTATTGCTGACTGGAGTGATACTTTTAAGTGGGTCACTTCTTTTAAATTGATTGTAGTTATTTAGTAGTTTCTATTGAACATAAATAATATATTAATATCTCAGGCGATACTTATGCATAATATAATAAGATTCTGAGTTTCAATAGTTTGAAGATAGCTATGTATTTTATATTATAAACTCTGCTTTGCTTATGATTTGGACTGCTTCATTAATGCGAGGAAAATCCTTTTGGATTGAATACGAACGTTATCATCGGGATTGCAACTCATTAGTGATTTGACTTTGTCGGTGATTTTCTCCAAGACATTTACACCGTAGATGGCTGCATACCTGGGTAAAAATAGGGTAATAGTGAGTACTAGATACTGGAGGAAGGTTATGATTTATTTGTTTACATTGTGTCAGGAGATGCCGCTTTCTCTTCAGGAGGTAGATCCTGAGTGGGACTTAAATCATGGGTTGCAGCCGTGCTAGTCATATTTGCAAGGAGTGTCAAGACACGTAGTAAAACTTCATGCCCTTCACTGTTGTCCAACAGGTACAATAACCGCTTGGGTGCCTAAAATGTATGCAATGGATTCATTAGCTTAACAACTCCATAAATTATAAATTAAAACAAATCAGTGGTAAACAATATCGTGTGTTGAAGTAGTGCACAATTATTACCTGAGCAGCAAGGAGACTAGGAACCATTTCCTCGTTCGTGGAGAGATTCACAAGAAGCTTTAATGACTGAAGTTTGATAGGGAGGGATTGTTGATCAAGCAATGAGTAAAGACTGTGAAGTGCTGGGCAAAATTCCATATGCCAATCAGGGAGAACAGCAATATTTGCTAGGGTGGTTAATACCGCTTCCACAATTTCTTCACCGTGTTTATCCATGTCTCCAATATACGACATCAGAGCTGGAATTGTTGGCTGCAAAAACAAAAAAAGATATTTATATCGAATAAATTTTAACAAATGTTTAAAACATATGAATTGCACACTTAATTTTTGGCTACCTTCATTTCTCGTTGATTCATTTCGTTAAGAGCCATGTTACCCAAAGCTCTTATAGTCGCCAGTCGGATTTCACTTTTGGGATGACTAAGAAGATTCTGCAACCTTTGGAGACAGCCTGCTTCTCTCAAGTTGTTCTGGTTATGGGCCATAGTAGCCAAATTTGCTAAGGTGCTGAAAAAATGTTAACAAATTATTAGCTAGGTAATTTGAAAACAACGATTTCTATTTCGCAATTGTGCAGTTCTACTTTCAAACTTTCAACCTTTAAATTTAATACTCACATCAGTGCTCTTTCCAAAACCCCTTCATCAGACGTGTAGAGGAGGGCAACCAGTGTTTTAGCCTCATAAGAATCCATTGTTCTACAAATAGATACAAATTTATGCATTATAAAAATCGACCAAAATCTATCATTCACCAATCCACAAACAAATTGATTATAGACTAACCTTCCCTTCAAACTAAGAGACTCCAGTTTTTCTTTCAGCTCCTCACTAATGTCAGCAATAGCTTTGTCAGCTTCTCTAGTACTTTCTTCGGCACTGAAGCCCACGTCCGGGCTTTTTCTTGCGATGGACTTTCGTGACCACCTCCGTCGGACTGGAGATCCCTCAACAGGAACGAGAGACAAGTTATCTGAAGAGCGACTTGCAATAAAGTGTCGAATGTCGACAGGACTCAGTATCCTAGGAGAACTCCAAGGAGAGCACTGTTAATAAAGAAGACATTAATTCATTTCATTCGTATTGCATTTTTTTACACAGCATTCAACGGAAATGTATGCATACTTGTAAACTCCTTGATGAATGTCGACCAGCTCCGCCATTTCCTTGCAAAGCGAGCATTGTATCAGCGAAATGCCTGGCTCTGAAGTTCAGTTCACGAATTCTTTCCTGCACTGAGAGGGGTCGAAGGATAATTTTTCCAGAGTTGGAAACATCCAAATTCCCAAGCAATGCATCCGTTTGCGTTGTTTGTGACAGGCGTCGAAAATACAGCCTTGCTTCGCCCTCGGGATAACTCACTACACAATTTCAATTCATTCATTAACATGTGGTTATCATTTAAGTATAGCAGTACATACAGTCGCCCTCCTTTCTCCGACGATGGAACGCCGTTCGGACGACGGAATAGCCAACATAGGCGAATCCCGCAAAAATGGCAGAACATAGCGCAACCTAAAATAAAAATTCATTTAAACTTCTTTATTCCTTACTGATTTTTATAAATGTCGCTTGTTTTGCTACCTTGTTCACAGTACGGTCACTCGCTGACCCCGAGTAAGACCCGCTTGATGCCATTGTGATCTCTGTAAGTTGATCTTTGATCTTCAAAACGTCGAACATCAATGAAATTCTTTTCGAATGTTGTTATTTAGTTACAACAACGACTACTACTGGATTTTAAACTTGGAATTATACAGGTGTACAGCTACGAGCTATGTAAGTACGACCAGACAACAATTTGGGGGACTAATTGGGAGTGGTCTACTAGTCCAACTTTTCTACTCGAGCTTACTTTGATTGGCTTTCCACCTCCTCAATTATCAAGAATCTTGATAACCTCAACTCCACCCACCTTCATTCAACATCAACACCCATCCAATTACCTAACTTAATTTCTACTCCTATCAATTGGTTTTCAGACTCCTACCTTCACAACTAATAAAATTCCCAGACCCTACCAAGACCAATACCTTGAAATTCAAAAATTTAACAAAAATTAAAAAAAATAAAAACCTTACAGCCTACTTCCTTTTGACCTACTCTTAAATTCCGACAAATTTTAGTTTAGTCTCTTGACATTTATCCCTCATTCCTGGAATGAACCTAATTTTCTCCCAACTTTCTCCACTTTCCCTTCCAATTGATTTCCTGACTTGAAGATAAAGTTGAATGAAACTAACCCAGAAAAATTTTATAAAATAAAATTTAGATGAGAAGGACAGCCTCAGAATCACTCCCTTCCTTTAAAAGTGCCTTGGTTTGGGTTGGTTACTTTCTCCGGAGAAAGTTCTCTGTCCCACTATCTGCCTGGTTTCCGGAAAACACCGAAATTCGGATGAAATACATATATTGGAGTCTCCAATTTGGAGAGAGAAATCAATATTTTAGAGAAATCCAACCTACTCAGCAATATATGCCTATGTTACCTGGTTGGGGGTAAGTTGACACCAGACAGCTCCAGCGGGAGGGTGATGAATTGATGGTGGTTTTTCTTTTGTCAATTTAAGCACATGTCGAAATTCGACAGTCGAAATAATTGTTGGGCTTCTAAAGTTTGTTAAACGTTGTCGAATTTTGGGGCTGAGAATAAAGGAAGAAAGTAAGTATTTAGTTGTAAAAGAAAATGCCTCCCAAGAGGAGGAGCGCACGTACGGCGGCGGCCGCGACGAAGAAAACAAGATCCATGACTTCCTCCTTTATTGACCTGCCCCCACCACCCACGCCACGGATACGTTATGTAAGAATGTTTAGTCAATAGTTGTACAGGTGGTGTCCGTCTCATGTCATTTACAAATACCTACTTTTAGGACGAGGACGACGATGAAGGAGTCGTTTCTCATCTTCCTCCTCCAAGACCTCTACCAGACAGCGATGCAGAGGAGGAGGATGAAGACAACGAGGAGGAAGCAGAGAACGGTGAGGATAATGACGAAGAAGAAGACGAGGAGGAGGAGGAAGATGAAGAAGCCGAGGACGATGAGGAAGAGGAAGGGGAGGATGAAGAAGACACAGAGACGGCCGCAGCTCCTGAGACCGTGACCTTAGAAGACGATGAGGCAGAAGGTGAGTATTTATAAGTTGTTGCTCACTAACCCATGGTTCGCAGTTTGATTACTATTCAACTTTTTTAGAAGCGGAGGATGACGAGGAGGAGGAGGCGGACGAAGATGACGATGAAGAAGAAGAAGAGGAAGAGGAGGAAGAAGAAGAGGAGGCGGAAGCAGAGGGAGAAGAAGAAGTTGAAGTTGTAGAAGGCGAACCTGCCGCGGATGCAGAACCAGTGGCGTCGACATCGGCAGCCGCAGCAAAGAAAGCACCTCCTCCTACTTTAGTTCCTGCTGCGGTTCCTCCAACAACTACTACTACAAAAGGGTCAAAAAGTAAAATCAATATTCGATCGGGTGTGACAATGACGCTGGACGAAATGGTTCAAAACTGTGTGTACTACTTCATTATTAATCAACACAAAAAAGTTCCCGTCAAAAGGGCTGACATCCTTAAACATGCTATGAATGGGCAGAAAAAAGACTTTAATGAAGTTATGGCCAAACTAGAAAAAGTATTGTCGGACACGTTTGGAATGAAAGTCATTGGATTGGAGCAAGGGAAATCTGGTTTTGTGACGTACATTATTGTTTCCGAATTTATAAATGATGTTGCAGAAGCAGTTACATTCCGGGGTCCAGTAAATGATGCAAAGCGGGCCGCTATTTTTATGATTCTTACTGTGATGTATATGCTGAACAAGCCGTTGGAGGAAGGTGGGTTGTTAATTCGTTTATTTCAATCATATTTTTGTACGGGTGGACAACATTATTATTGAGCGGATTGGATTACACTACGTTGAATAACTAGTTGAACAATATATTTTTACATTTTCTACTAGATGCCATTTGGAAACTATTCACAGAAATGAAATTTGAAGAGCTTATCTGCGGGAAAAGGGAGGATTTACAAAAGTTTCTTAAAATTGTGAGTACTCATCTATTCATTGTGTTTTTTAAATTTAATGATCAATATGTAAAAATTGAAAAATTCCACAGGAATACGTCGTACCAATGTATTTAAATATGGAGGAGATCAAAGACTCTGACAACACTGTACATCGGTATTCATGGGGGCCTCGTGCAGACAACGAAATTAGTAAATTTGCTATTTTACAGTTTGTTGCAAAGGTATTTATTATTTTAACATTCATTTGATGCTCAGTGCTCTTGAAATTTATGTGAAATTACTTTAATGTCCGAAATTTATAATGTCCCCAGCAATTTCCCGACTCCCGACCAGAAGACTATGATTTACAGTTCAAATTAGTAAAAGAAAAAGAGAAGGAAAAGGTTGAAGCATACTTAGAAGCGGCAAAGAATCCTCCCGTTGACCCTAATGCTACAAAGAACGGTTCCGCAGTAAAAATTACGGAGAATGCTGACGGAACGGCAACGTATGCCATTGGTAATTTTTAATTATCAAGCAACCAATATAAGATATCTCTTAAACTACTGCGATTGATGACCTAAATTCATGCCTATTTGTAGAAAATGCAACAGATGCTGGAAATACATCACAAACGGAAGAAATTGAAGACGATGAAATTGGAGAGGCAGCTCCTACGGCAGCGGAAACCACGGAAGTTGTTGAGGAGGAGGATGGTGATGAAGAAGAGGAAGAGGACGAAGAAGACGGTGAAGAAGAGGACCAAGAAGAAGGCGAAAAAGGAAGTGACGACGAAGAGGAGGAAGATGAAGATGAAGAGGAAGAGGAAGAAGAGAATGGTGAAGAGGACGCAGAGTCCGAGGAGGATGACGATGATTCTGGTGGAGAAGGTTCCTGATTGTTACTGAGCAGGTTTGTTTTTTGTAGTAACTTGTGAGTTTAAAGTGTCGGTGTATTGATGACAATTTCTGAAATTTCTGAAATATTACAGCCCCGCTCCACCGCCCACCCCAACACCTCGCTATGACCAAGAAGTTTCTGACCATGAAGATGATGCTGATTTGGCTGATTTTCTTAGAGAGTTTAATGACCAACCAGAAAATGACGAACATTTAAATTTTCCTGTACCTACTCCAATGCCAAGACGTGACGACAATTAAATTGTCGGTCATGTTGCATAACTTTGTTTTTATTTTGTTTTTTTAACCTCGTTGTACAACTCAGTACAAATTTGTATATTTTTGTCCTAATTTAAGTTGTTTAAGTTATTTCATGAACAGGCATACATCCAACTTTTACTTTTACCACATTGTTTTATGGTTTTAATTCTGGAGAGTGCAGAAACTCAAACAATTGACTCTTGTCATGTCATAGATCAACAATTTGCTGACGGTGAAACGGAGCTGCTCGCATTGCAACGTGATGGAATAAAATTTCCATAAGTGATATGGAACCATCTACATAAAATCCATTCAACTTTTCCAACAAATAGAACTAACTCAGTGTAAAATGTGAAATGTGAAACTTGAGCTTTTGATGTTGTACTAGTTAAAATTTTTGTAGGATTCTTTTCCGACTACTTTAGGTAGATGAACGGAAGGAATTTTGTTGTGATGCTGTAACCGTTCGTTATTCATTGTACTTGGTGTTGGTTTAATATTGTATTGAAATGTCTTGTCACTCTATAAGTATGTGTTTCGTTCGCTGGATGCTACTGTTTCCTTCCATAGTCTTGTTCCCTGTAAAGATTAGTCACTCTTTAATTGTTTGAATGCGCATAATTTCGAATAATAATTACGTGGTTCTGGATTGCTTGTGTAAAAATTATAGTCTTGCGTAGAAGATTGTCTGCTTAATTCAAGTGACCGGAAGAATTGGCCTCAATGCGACGCATTTACTATTAATTGATTTAGTTAAGCCGACTCTTGGTGAAGTTGTGTAGTCTGTGCTATTATAAAAGTTCATTTATGTCAGATTCAATTGTATTTATTAATTGATATTGATCAATATCTAAACTATAGGTAGTGATATTTTATACCGTACCATGCAACGTAGCATGTTTGTCTCGTATAACTATTTATATTTTAATATTTTAGTATAGGTACTTGCCAGTAATGATTCATGACAAGAATCTCATGTTTCATACTCTTTTAGTAGATATTAATTACAATTACTCGTATATATATCACTAATTTTTAATAATAATGACCATAATTGTGACCCTTTCTTCATTCGTAGACAACATTTCTCGGTCATTAACTATTGTGATAATAGCTAAATAAACAAAAATTTGTACTCCTTTTGAATGTCATGAATCATATTATAAGCAATGTATTAGCTTCTTTAAGAAATTGAAATCGATTTTGACACTGTCACTTCTCGGTAGTAATATTAATAATAAACTAATTGTTTCCCGTAATACAATCGCATCCAGGAGATTGTCAAAACGTCTCTTAGTCAATTGTCACATGAATTCATTTCCCTGTCCCAATTTCAGTTTAGTTGAAGTGAAATCATAAAGATTCATAATAATGCCTTTATCGTATTGAGTTATGCATCAGGTATTTATCAGGAGCTACTCCTTATTATGCCGAGTTTGCAAATGGTTTCAAATTTCAACCTCGCCACCAAGTCAGTTAGCTAGCCAGGATTTTAATTATCGGTGTGAAAATTGACGCCACAAATAAAATATTAATTATTCTACGCCTAGAAAATATCCTTAGTAGACATTCATTCATGAGATTTCAACTCATTTTGAATCTGTCGCAGTTCCAATTCACATTTTTATCTCGACTTAAATGTCGTCCAACTATTTTCATGCATTTAACAACAATTCTACATACAGACATAAATTAGACGCAGTCCAATTCCAAAGTTTGTTTTGAATTTTAACCAACTCAATGTTTTGTCAAGTACTCGAAATTAGTTGACTGGATTCTAATTTGATTGCGATAATACATATGCAGATTACACATGACATGCTCCATCATTTTTCGATGCATGGTATGATAAACAACTTAAAACAAGTAATAAATTTTCATTCGAGGTTATCGATCTCCTCATCTCCCCACTAATTGACTAATTGTTTCTGTTATTTGGTTAAAATTTGTTAAACAAAAGCAGATCATTGACTGATAAGCAGGAGAGTTGGTTAAGTTAATTCTCATTCCGAGTTGACTGGTTAATTTTTAGACAGAAGAGGATGCTCGAATTTTTATTGTATTGTAGTTTGAGTCTCACATTTACTTAATGAGTTCAGAATTTACTTCAGACATAGTCACCTTATCCATGCATATGAATGGTAACCATTCATGGTAAGCTGACTCTCTGACTATTAAAAGGCTTGGATATCATGCATAATATCCATACTGCGCTGCGTGGTCGTTTTAATTTTCAAGTGTTATCCGCACTAATATAGATATCCATGGATAGATAAGTACTTTAAAGTTTAAATTGATTTCACATTGTTTACTTTCTAAGGTAAAAAGCCTCATGCTTCCGTCTCAGTGAAACGTTTCGAACTGTGTGGCTTGACCCTGAGCTTTATTTCTTGGCTAGGAAATATACTGGGATTAACCATTAAACTTAGACTAGACCAAAAACTTGTAAGTTTAGATTGGATGAACTTGAAACTCGATTTCGTACTTCAGTCAAGTAACTTACTTCAAGTAACTTCACACGAGCAATGAATCAAAGGGTTCAACTTCAACACCAACTGGTGACTGACATTCGTGGAATTATGCCTCAAAATAAATTTATCAGAGAAAAACTGACTGACTGAGACAACAACCCAGAAATATGAGTGGATGGTGTGATAGCTGATTTGATTTCGTAGTTGACAAGACAAGAAGGAAAGAGTTATCAGGACGAGTATCGGTGACTGGAATGAAAGTTAAAGTTGACCCACCAAAGATTAGCTACTGTCAGAGTAATAATTCCGATTAATTAATTTCATTGGTGTGGTGTCTCATTAAAAGACTTCCATTCCGAGTCTCATCTCATCTAGTCATAAATAACGAAGAATGAGATTGCCACTGATTTTAGAGTGTGTTAATAAACAAGCCGTTTCATGGGAGCTTGTGCAATTTTCATGATTTGATTTAATGCCATTTTTACACGAAATAACTCTTTTGGTCAGGTCCGTGCCATGCCTGGATTTTCCAGCTACTTGATAAATTATTCAATTTCATGGGAATTGATCAGAGTCCAAGGATCACAATAATATGAGTGACACTACATTACACTGGAGGACTTGGAATGTGTGTGTGTCAGTATGTAATGGAGTTACATTTATTAAAATAAATGCATACAAAACACACTTTAGAGTATTAAAATTGGAGCATTATAAATGACTGCGAGTGGTACTGTGCATGCATTACTAGTTGACCGGTTGCGATTCGTAACTTGCAAATAAATTGTCTCCATTTAATACGAAGGAGAGATGGAGATGAAAGAAGGAATTGATAAAATATCTCATGAGTGGAGACTGCACAAATGCCAACATGGATTTGCGTAAGCAGGACAAGACTTGTTGTGATGTAAAACATGAGGAGAAAAAATATTTTTAAGGACTTTATCACGAATTCTTTTCCATGTGACTCATATCGAATCAGAGTAATAATAATGCACAAATAACAAATGTATCTATAAATGTTTTGTCAAGTAATAATGCCAATTGAAACGGAGTAAAGTGGTGAAAGTATGAGCACGCCAATAAGTTCCAATCCTATTTTTGTTCTTGACTAGTGAGACATTTTGGCAAAAAAATCATAGAAATAATTTTACCAATATATTTATCGCAATTTTATAAGAACCCTAAACCCAGACGGACAGATGGACCGAGTCAGAAAACGCATTTAAAGTTTCAAGCCATTTAAAATTATAATTACTTTACTTACAACCAATACAATGAACACCGACTGCAATGCAATGAATCACTTGCTATTGATCTGTGCACAACAACAAATAAATAGCATCACTTAACAAACTCCAGCATATCATAACAGTTCCTGTTTTATTCGTTTCGCTGTATTCTCTGATTGACACAAACATTTCATTTGCAGTATTTTTTAAATAGTTTGCCTCATAAGCGTATATTCATTCCAAAGAGTTGAATTCGACACCACTCAAACTTCATCCAACAATCAAATTCAAATTCAACCTTTTCAATTCCTGACATTCATTCAATCACTGAAACATGAGATGAGACACTTTTTTTGTGAAACTGAGCAGAAACACGGCAGGCAACCAGTATATTGATGGATGAAGTATTTTATCCCAAATATTTGTGAATGGTAGCTTCAATACTATTATTTTGTTTTACTATTAAATTATTCTAACATCCATTGGCATCTTGTCCCTTAAAACTTTCCATCCGTCTGATAAAGTTAACAACACGAGTAGTTGGAAATGTACAGGAAGGATTTTTAAATATCTACAATCATTACACAATAAGTAATGGATTAAACTTTAAGAATGAGTAATTCCCAGTAGGTTCTAGTAGCTGTATGAGACATAACTCTAAAAATGAGTCCCAACCAAGTAAGCAAATACCAGTGGACGTGTTGCAAACTATACGAGAGAAGCTTGGAATTTTAGGGCAAATTACATCAAATATATTAAACGCACATGACATGCCTGCCTGCATTGTCAAATGTTTCCCGTTGTGACTCAATTATGTAAGCAAAGAGTCAAGTCAGACATACAACCAAATGAACGTAAATGGGTAAAATAAGTTTGACCAGGATTTGTAGTCTTTCATTCAATTCCTATCTTGCGTGAGGTTTAATATGAACCTTGGATCAGTTTAATGGATACAAATATATAAATCCAATCTCATTGTTAATGCCTTAAAAATATGGGGTTCACATTGTCTTACTCTTCTCCATCAGGCTTCGTCTGCTCCGTCATTTCCAAGTGATAGGGAAATTATGAAATTAAATTGAATTACCAAAAATGAAAAAGGTCTTAATTTGGTTGCTGGCTAGAAAAATAACCGACGAGACGACATCAAAGCCAACAAATACTGTCTAAACTGATGACTTCCGTCCGATCTTGTTTGTGACTGGAGCATTTGTTAGTAACTGGACATGAATATGACAGAATTTTTATACAATGGATCACTCACTAGTAAAGAAGAAATAAGTGAACCAAGGTCGTGGTTCGATTGGCTCCTTAAGGCTCCCACTTATCAGACATTAATTATCATATCCTGTATGCGTGATGAGATGCATTCATATTCATGCCATCCGAATATTTCTTATCTTGAGAGACCAATGTAAAATAAAATAAAATGCATAATGACGAAGTTAAATAGATTCTCCGAAAAAACAATATGAGACGGTTGACAAGACTTTTTCCAAACCTTCAAGTTACACTAGTTCCGACGTAATAAGAGACACATCACACTCATGCAGTTCTAAAATGCAATCGTCTCAAATCCATCCAATCTGACGGGCAGAATGAGCCACAAAAATACGAGGAAATTATACTTCTGACATTTGACGGGAGCCTTACTTTTCTCCGCTTAATCATAAATTGACACCGGCTTAGTTATGAATATTCGGCATTTCATTTTTGAAATTTAATGCAAAAAAATCTAACTTTGTTCTCTACACAAATTTACCAGCGCCTGTGGTCGGTCCGTTCAGGGATCGAATTTAAATAAATTACCCAAGAAAGGTAAACTGGTGAAAGAAAAGGGCGTTCAAAACGGTAACTCAACACTTGTTGCGCTCAATTTCACCCGGTTTGATGCCTGGTAGACAAAAATGCTAAGCAGGAACAAGGTCTAGATTCCGCTCAAACTTTTATGTGTAGCTACATAATAACTCTAGTTTCCATAATTGTATGGAACACTAGTTACTGTATGACATAAACATTTCTAATATACTGCATGGTGGTCATCCATCGCAATACAGTGGGGTCAGATTCAGAGACACAAACTTGGTTAATGGTCAACGTCACCCTGCCAGTCATATTAAATGGCCAGTAACACCAACATTAATACTCGTAAGAGTAAGTAGTGCTCGGGAAATATCTTCCAATGCACTCCGTGCATTATTATGATCTAAAACTAAGAGCAATGCAATAGAACTGACACTGACACTAGTGGTTAGTAAGTTGGTTAAGTAGTGCTCAGTTGAAGTTGAATCTCACTCAGTGAGTGAGTAGCGAGTGAAACTATAACTGGTCAAATAATTCCGTGTCCACACCACAAACTCTTTTTTCCTCTTTAAGAGAGATCTCTCCAGTAAAACACTCTCGCAACTTGGTACATTGTTTCATTAGCTTGGCACAGGCCGAGCCTAGCTGGGGCTGCCTCTGCCTGTGGGGCGACGTTTGTGATTACTCTAAGTACTACATGGAATGATGAGCCTTGATGAAGTGATTAAATTTCTGGACAATATGCAGCTGGAGTTGGGTTTGTGTGTCTGACACTTTCATCTGGACATAGACCAAGTGGCCAGTCACTGCAGTAACGCAACGCAACGTCGACATCAACATCAACATCGACATAATATGGCTGCCAATAGCTCCACCGATTCAACTGACTGACGCTGGTGATCTGATCTAGTTCCAAATTCGGATCGGATGTCAGCCAACTGCATAGCGAAATAAATATTATTCTCCGTAATATAGCACAACGCTTGCCGTGGCGCACATCAGTTTGTTCTCAACTCACCTCGATACCAGACTCTACAACTACAACCACTCCAATCAGTTATTAGTTGGACAGGAGTGAAGCGTGAGTGTGTTACCGCAATTTGACGCACCGACCCACAAGTGGACGTAATCCATGCAATTGGTTAAAATACAATGACACTCACACTAGACGACGAGAGTTTACAAAGTTTATTCTTCCCTCCGGGGACGGTGGATGATCTTATCTTTGAAAATGGACCTCCACAAAATGTCCCTTGTGGTAGTGATGGTCTTGGTGGGCTTGTGGGGAATGGGACCAATGTGTCCAGTGATGACTTGGACAGTTTCGACACGACACTGTCCTCTTTTTTCACATCCGCTTCAGACAACTACCAGGGTAAGACGGAAATTATCATTGTATTAACTGAGCTTGATTTAAGTTTGCATGTATTTGAATAATCCTGAATTAAATTGATTTTAAAACTCAGAACTTGTCTGATAAATCACTAAATGTTGACTATTTCTGTACAGGACCTCTCTACTCGGGGTCAATGCTGGACACCGATGTCACAGGAATTCTTCCCAACCACAGTAATCATCTCATGCATCATCTTCATGAAAACGAAAATCTTACCACGGGCCCATGTTCGTTGGAACATCATTACTCTCAGGTTTGCACTTAAATCCTGTTTGAAATGGGTTTTCATGGAATTAATAAGAAATCATGACTTACATTGAATATTATTTAGTTGGATGAGATTTCGCCCTCTTCCTGTGGCTCCTCACCCACAACGACCTCCTCCTCCTCATTGTCCACCTCTCTGGACGAGTATTCTCCAGCATCTCATTGTCCTGATTTGGAGGGTATCAACGACTCTTGGGACACAATGTTCAATCTTAATGTCGAAGCATTTTCACCCTCGGAATTCTACTCTTTGGCCGACCCCTTCTCTACGACGGGCTTATCAAGCAGTCCATCCTCCTCCTCGTCATCCTCCTCATCATCCTCCTCGTCCCTCTCCCTTCTTCCCCAAACTACCATTCTCTTCAAGGAAGAACCTTTCCACGACCATATTCCTCACCTACTGGAAGACATTAAATTGGACCTAGTTTCGCCCACTCTGCCCACAACCCCACCAGAATTTATGTCACAACAAACCCATCAGCTTCCACTTATCAATGGAACTCACGGTCATCCACACCACCACCAGAATCAATCACCCCTCGGCGTCAAACGTGGCGGAGGACGACCTCGTGGTCGAAAACCGGGCAGCATTAACTCAAAACCGCGTCAATACACAAAACGCACATCTCCCGGATCGGAAGGAGGTCGTCCTGGAAGACGTCCAAACGCGTCTAAAGCCTCCTACGGTGAACAAGCCTTTGAGCTGCGATGTCCTTATGAAAACTGTGGCAAGATTTACTTCAAGTCCTCACATTTAAAGGCGCACGTGAGACGTCATACCGGCGAGAAACCCTTCATCTGTCCATGGGATCAGTGTACGTGGAGATTTTCAAGGTCAGATGAATTAGGACGACACTATCGTTCTCACACTGGGGACAAACCCTATCAATGCGCCATTTGTCATAAACGCTTTGCACGGAGTGACCATCTGTCCAAGCATAGAAGGGTACATGAACGAAGCAAGGACTCTTGTGAGCTTATGTTGCCTCATCTTACTTTTTGTGCGGACATTGGACAGCCGTTGTGTCGACCTCCGAAGAGGGGACGCCCCAAAAATTCTTCCAATATTAATCTCCATCATCGCTCACAAAATTCTCATAATAATAACAATCAATCCAATAATAACTTTAATTCTGCTCTGTCCCAGCCTGCACCCGTATTTGCGTAGTATTTTGTTCTGCTTGTATAAGGCCTTATCCGTCCATAGGATTAATGTTTAGGTAGCTTTTAGAATATTGTTCACAAATCTTGCTCTATCATTTTGTCTCCGTATTAATATTTTGTCTACTTAGCTATTGAATGGTAGCTAGAATCATGCCATCCTGTTCATTTACTGGTAATTTAAGTTTCATGTCCATCATGGACAGTTCATGAATATTACTTAATTTTTTTTCAAAATTAGTCAAATTATTAAAATACATTATTTGTCTCACACCTTGTTAAAGTAATTTAGTTACAGTAACTTAGTTAGAGTAGCGACTGCTTTAAACTGATTTATGATAAGAAATTACAAAAAACTACCCAAATAATTTATTCGTTTCATGCTCGAAGCATGATAATATTCTTCAAAAAATGTTGCGGCTTCACATAGTACTTAAACCAAAGAAATATATTGATGCGACGGTGGCATAATTTTGTTGACAACCTTAACAAACATAGGATTGTTAATGTTAGATTAAATTATAATTTAGATTTTTCTTGCAGATACATTCATGTTAATTATGAGGATAGTCATAATATGTTTCCTGTCTTAGACATTGTCATGAATAGGCAAGGAAACAATGCTGGAACCAGAGATCTGAAACTTGTACCAATACAATAATTTATACAATTCAATAATGCAATTCAATAATAATTCCATAATACAGTAATGAAGCTCATATATTCTTGTTCATTAGGATTTATTTACGGATGATTGATTAGTGATACACCAATACAGCTATTACTCTTTGTACCAGGAAATTTAATACCTGACCATTTTGTAATTTATGACAATCAGGATTCAAAAGTCTGAAAAATAAATTATGATATCAATATCACTCTAAATCAAAACCATGCCATTTTTTGATGTTTGTGCTAATTTAGTTAAAATTTGAGATTTAGCATGTGTATTGCGTGTGTTAAAGTTTCATTTTTAGCCTATAAAATGGAACTTAATCCCTATGCTAACCATTTTCCTGCATTCTTTGATTCCAGGATAAAATCATGTTGTGTAAATGCAGCCTTGAATATTGAAATACATCAAAACTGCGGAATGTTGTCAATTCAATGCGTCCAAACTATGTGAATTTCATGATCTATTATTTTCTATTGGAAAAATAAAATGCACTGATTACTGGCCAAGTTTTCAAAACATAACTTGACAAATAGGTGCGTTTCCATTCTTTGACTTGTGTTTTAGATAATCATCTCTATTTCATTCAGGTCATGCAACTATTGACGGCACAGCTTAGATTCATAACAAATAACATTGATTTGGATTTGAATTCTATTTCGGGTTTTATTCTACTCTAAATAAAATGTCAAAAGTACAACTATGCGTGTGTGGGTGAAAAATGAATTGTCTAAAAAAATTAGAATTGAGTGAAGGTCGTTCATTGCATAATTGTTCTTGTATTTGAACAAAAGAAAATTTACGACGATGTCATTTTAGTCTTCCATGTAGGAAATATTTCAATTCTTCCCAAGTGATGAATGTAAATAACAAAAAATGAAAACCATCTCATCTTAAAAATTTTGACGGTTCAAAGTAAAATTACATTTGGAGGCATTTTCTTGTAATCAAGATTCGCAGATCTTAAAATTTTTATTTTTGTAGATTTTGTCAATTTATTCCCATTTTATAGCATGCAACGTACACTGGAGACTACTTTTCCATTCCGCACATAATCTACAGGTATTCAAGCGTTTATACAATACCACTGCAAATTCCAGCCACTCATCCAATTCAGCTTTAATCATAACTGAGCTGGACATTTATTTATTTGCAAGGCGCAACCAACAATTGATCCATTTCGTGACTGGATTTTTGCTCAATTGATCACGAAGGCTTTTTCAGCTTCCGGTGATACGGGACTCTTCATCGGACGACCCTGCCGTGACATGTGCCGTCCCATCGGTTGGTTGGCCTTCTGCAGTGTCTCCACATCATTATCATCTCTTAAATGTAGTAAAATAATACCTCCGAAAAACCCGAATTCAATAAATTTCTTGTATACTGTCAAACTGGCCACCATTGACGTCCTTCGCTTTTTTGACTAGTCATTTAGTTCCTACCTTCCTTCTTGCGTCAACTATATCTCACGTAACAAGACCACAATGTCCCCAACAATTACAACATTAAATTGAACACAGTTGTCAAAATGATTAAAAAATCTCACTTGATATTCCTCATAATTCTAAATGTGACCCAATTGTCCCTGTCTGAAACCCGACGACTGAGTAGGATCCCTGACGAACTTTTTCTTCAACCGTTAGCTTCTGGAGGTAAACTACTAAAATATTTAATTTAACAAAAAAATTCAATAAATTTCTTAATTATCAGAAGCCAATTCCGGTTATCGCCACACCGCAACATTATTAGAACCAATAATAATCCATCACAAAAAAGGTGCCAAGGAAAAAGGAGAGCGTTCCTCCTCCAACGAGTTGTGCCAAGGGGCTTGCCTCACATCCAAATTATGCGAACATCATGGCGGACTTCATAAAGGAACTTGTGCAAAAGGAACGGTTTGCTGTCAATGTAAGAGTTTTGCAGTTTTACACAAATTGAAGAAAAGTGAATTCAAGTAAAAAATAATAATTTGAAAAAGTTGAACGAAGTTGTGGAGAAGTATCGAGAGAGAAACTGTCATTTTTTCAATCACCCAATTATCCCGTGGCACAAAATGACAGTATGGAGTGCACCTATGAAATTTATCCAGACCAGGATGTCTGCGCTTTGAAGTAAGTTTTCACAATTTGTTTGAGATCTGACAGCCTTCCTGAAACGACATTTTATTCAAATTTTGAAATTACTAGAGTGGAATTTTTGTCATTCAAAATCACACGATCCGTACACTACAGTAAGACAGAGAAATGTGTTTCGGATGCACTTTATTTGCTCAATACTGATCGAGGGGCCAACGAGCCACTTTGTGACATGGAAAACAACACAGGTACTCATTCATCACATATTCTTCATGAACTTTTTACAATTTGTCAAATTTCAGCCATTGTGTACACTAAGAAAGGCTCGGTCAAGCCTGTAAAATTTATCCTGATATCACAAAGCCCAGAAGCCAAATGGGACTTGAAAATTACTCAAATAAACTGCCGCAAAATTAAAGCCTGGCAAAGTTGGTGACAAACATGTTCAGTTTTCTACTTAATTTTTCTACATTATTTTGTATCTTATACGTCTTAAATTTTCCACTATAACCTAGATGAACCCAAATGCGGTCGTCAACTAATGTACGAGCCACCAGATTCTGCCCACAATGCCAACAGTGTCGAAGAAAATGATGATTCCTCATTTTCCAAAGAATTTTCCCAAAACCCTTCCAGCAGCCTTCCTCTTTACCCTCTCATAGTAAATGGGAAGGATGCAGAAAATCGAGAATTTCCTTGGCAGATAAGTCTCCAAATAAAATCCGATAAAGGAGCATCTCACCGTTGTGGAGGTTCCATCCTAAATCACAAATATATCCTTACCGCTGCCCACTGCGTAATGCGGAACGCATACGAGTCCAAGGATAAGCTCAAAGTAATTGTGGGTGACTACATGTTAAATGACACGCATGAAGTGGAGCACCAAGAATTAGAGATTGACAAAGTTATTGGGCATTTTCACTACAAACCCCACAAGTCTCACGTTAATGACATTGCCATCCTAAAAGTAGTGGAGAAAGTCAACTATTCTCCTACAATTCAACCGGTGTGTTTACCTACGGGCAATTTTTCCACCGCCGGAAAATCTGGTTGGGTCTCGGGTTGGGGTCGACTTAACGGGTCGGATCCTAAGGCTACGGCATCCACTTTGCAAAAACTACAAGTCTCAATTCTAGAGGATGAAGAGTGTCGGACAATTGTGCTTCAAGAGGTCCAAAAAATTCTGAAAAGAAATGTCACTAGTACTGAGATGGACAGTATGGCTCAACTTGGGAGGAGTACGACGCAACTCTGTGCCCAACCTAAATTACACTCCGCTGTTTGTTTTGTGAGTTATATAGCTTCATAAAAATTTACTATTTAAAGCAACTGGTTGGAACTTTTGTAATTTTTTTGTCTCTTCAACAGGGTGACTCAGGGGGTCCTCTCGTGGTCCAAAATACGGAGGACGGAAGCTATGTTCAAGTGGGTGTGGTGAGTTATGGACTTGGAAAATGTGTCACAGAAAGGAATCCTCCGGCAGCGTATACACGGATTACAGAATTTCTTGATTTTATTGCCATTGCGACGAGTGAAGACACTTAATTGAGGAAATATATGCATGGATTACTTTTTATAGAACTGAAAAGAATTTCTTGTAACGAATGATTTGTGCCATGTTATAGTCCTTCCTTGAAGAGATTGGTTGGCATGAATGGGAAGCGTTCATAAGCGTACTAGTTGACATCTGAACTCCATACATTAAAAATTCTGCTACATCCAGGTATTCATCCAAGTAGTAAAATTTCGCAATATCAAATAAATTGGACACGTTTTATTAACCAAAATTCCATGTTTATGGCAATCACAAAAATTTAAAAATGTTTAAAGGTGTGTTCGTCGACGATTCCAATGATAAATCCTTTAAACTATTTTTGACACAAGTTTTTTTGATAAGTCTTATCGAACCCTTTGCAGTGAAATGATTTGCATCCTACGTCATTATACAAAACAAGTGAGAAGCTCCCATTACAAAAACCAATCAAGTTACCATGATTAGTTAGCGATTCCTCAAAAAAAAAGGCCTCAACAACATCTTGTCTTTATGCACATAGTTTCAAATGCGAATTTTACAATAAACTACTAAATACATGGTGTACAACTTGCTTAGTTAATCATGCGTTTTGTCACGTATCATCCACCCAAGCGACTCCTATTTCCGATTAAAATTAAAATAGTTGAGCAACATTTCTTTCCATGATACAGACAACAACTTCATTATAAATAACCATGTTTGACACCCGGTACTCTACTAAGTAAGTAAGTAAGCACTAGTAAGCAAGTTAGTATATTAAATACCAACAAAAGTTCATCGCACACCCTAAAAAAGATTGAGTTGAGAATACGAATTTATTTGGCAAAGAACTAGGCTTTAAGATAAGATGGCAGTTTTGGGAACAAACATGAATTTAATTTGGCAAAAACAGAACAATCCTCCATCCCAAAATTACCTTTTTCATAGGATCCTCACTTAATTTACCTGCATTTCAATCAAGGTTGCTTCTACCTGAGTATGCAAAAACATTGCGAAATCTGCAGTGCACAATTGTCAGATTGAGTACAATTCTCCAAGGAAAAATTCATGCAAAATCTGTCATCTATTGAAATGATGTGGGTTTGCATTGGAATCGTTTTTATGAACAAAGTCCCTGAATGAACATGCCCACCGTATAATTTATACTTTAGTCCGTAATATACGACTAGAGTAGTGAACCTCTGGACTTTGGACTCGTATGCGGTGCGGAGTTTGTAAACACATGCCGAATACCGAGATCCATGTCTATCTATGCTGTAATACTTTATTCGCAAAGGAAATCCTTATAACAGCAGTCGACCCACATTCACTCACATTTTACAACCCATTCAACAATTGGATTGTCAAGAAATCTTTTCTCCAGTAACTGAGTTACACGCACAGTTTCGGTGCTTACCCAATTAACGCACTTTAACGAGGTAATCCCAGGAAATGGGAGAGTTTTAATGGACCAATTGAAGTTGTGGAAAGTTGTAAAAATAATATTTACACTTATTTGAAAACTGAGAACTTAAAAACCGATTCGGTTCATAAAAGTCGGGGCAGGACCCTTATTAAGAAAAGGGATCACACACATGTAAACATTTTTCAGAGGCAGAAGTGTTGCGTTACTGTGCGAGATTTATCTACTTACTCTGGCTCAAATATCGCATTAAATTTATTTGAGATTTGAACTTCTAGTCATCCAAAGTTGCTAAAAGAAAGACAGAGAGGAGTCAAGTTACAGAAATTAACAATAATTATTGGACAGAGCTTAAACCTGGAAAAGATTCACTGGAAATTTACTGGAATACTTTGTAAACTTCTTCGTGGGTGGCAAATCCTTGCGGAAACAATTCTCTTGCTTCATTCAGTAAAAAGGTAATTTGCAAAACATTTAATGAGTCGTCATAAAAAAAGCAATATCTTAAGAAAGAGCTATAGAGAATTAATTTTAGTTTTTTCAGATATTCAAATGCATGGTAAACTAAGTTAAATTAGTCAAAAATTATTCAGATATTCCATGGTCCAAACTGAGGCATATTTGAGAATCTTTTCATTCGGTCAAGGATTACATAAAAGTTTTTCGTATTTTTATGAAAATTTGTGTAATAGGAAGATGTGGAAAGGCATAATCCATTTTTAAACATAGTTTAGCAAGTAGGGGCGTGGTTGTATTTGGCATGGGACAGTAATTCAGTTCCAGAATCAAGCCAATTAAGTTACATTTTCCTAGGATTACCTTTACCCACGTAGGATTTACTCATAATCAGGAAAAAAATAAAAAGTTATTTGTAATATAATCCACTGATAGCTCGATAAGGATGTCGCCGCATCCAGACAATAATAATATTATTAATAATGGATATTGTATCCCATTTAAACGTAGAGGCAATTACTTATCTGGAGATTTATAATCATAAAATAGATACCTAATAACCTACGCATAATGTAGACCTACATATTTATTAAGTGTCGATAGACTCTTATCACATTAATAATCTGTCTGGCATTTCATAGCATTTGAATGAATGACCGGCTGGCTTAAGTCCTAGTAAAAATGTCGAGTTATAATTGCTTCATTTCAGAAAAAAATTCCAGACATTCATTCATGCATTTTGGTTGTGTGGCTAATCATGTTGGTTAACCCTTAAATATATTCTTGCTTACTCAACTACATTGCAAATCCTTGTGTGGTCATCCTTTGACATTTGGATGTACCGAATTGACCACAAAATGAATTATATCCAAGCAATTAGATAACCACACGCAACTAATCCATATTCTTACCAAACAAATCAAATCAATACACCACAAATAGGGTACTGACTGACCATTCCTATGAAATTACCGAAAAGCATTATATTACGTTACACTCAATTTCTGTCCATCCTTATAGGATCATTCAACTAATTGCAATTCCACCCAAATATTGGACGATGAACCCCAGTTTATTGAGTACCATATATCGGCTTTTTTAGACTTTGATCTTTATTCTTACTAATCAACTTACTCGCCGTAGTGCTAGGCTGGACCTTTGTATTGATTCCGGACCTTTACCCATCGGTCCAAGAGATCAAATAGGACGGGTTGTCCAAATCTAAACCTTTTAATCTACCTGACTCTTAAGCTCACTTGGATTAATTTTCCATTCACTCCGAAGCTATTTTTATATTCATGGAACTAAACATTTAATGAAGACAAATCTAATTTAAACCAAACTCGACCTTGCTTTCCTTTCTCCCGGATCCTTAATTCATTTAAAAATATTTCTTATTTGTAGTCAAGTCCAATCCGTAAAAGTGCAGTGTAAATATATTGTTGGCCATTTAGTGGCACGTAGACGTTTGTTTAGTTGCCTCAAGTCTTTGTATACCATCACGTTACAATTTACGTAAAACGCTAAATAACCTGCACATCCAGGTAACAACAACAACTTGTAAACTATTGGTAGAACCAATTTGGTACTCATCTACAATATTTGATAGTGTTACGCATACGAAAAGACTTGGTATGGTCAACTTAAACGCAGTATGAACGTGATCTCAGGCAGGTAATCCTGAATGCAACAATGTGTAGCACCTCAAGTCATGCAACTACCAAGTTATCTCTTCATGACCTACATACATAACTCAGGTTGCTTTTAGTTTAGTTACTAAACTTTTGTTACTTTAGTTCCTTACGAGTCTGAAAAGGATAATAAAGTTGCGTTTGGAGAGTGAAGTATAAAAATAAATAGAGTTAACAGTATTTACAAAATTTGGTAGGTGTTTCATACAGACTAGGTAGCATTGCCGGCTAGTCACCTTCGTCTGTTAACGTCACCCACATTGACAAAACGGATAAAGTCCATTGTCCAAAAGATTGAGAAAGTTAGTTGAAAACAGAAGCATACATTGTTAAAGGTTTTCTCCTTGCAGACATAAAATTCGTATGATAATAACTTTATTGGCAATTTAATTAGTCATTTTTTTGACTATTGAATAAAGCGAGTGAACTAATTTTCATGTACTTCTGTTTTGTGACTGTTTATAGACTTGTACGTTGAACTATGGCAGAAGCTCACGCAGCCGTTGCCTTCAGTGTGTCAGTTAGTCATGAAGGGTTTGACGTGAACTTTGACCGGGAGGTGCTCAACCTTATTTGGCTATCTGGAAAACGATCATGGAGAAAACGAGGACAACGGGTTTATGTAAGTTACTTGAGAACAGAGTTGACTGAGAATTTTAAATGGTTTTTATTTTTTCATTTTGCGGTGTAATACATCAGAAATGAAAATCTCATTCCAGTTAGTAGTTTACAATGACATTAATTTTATCAAAAAACAAGGCTGTCAACAGTTTGGAATGGTTAACACTTCCAAACTTTGCATGTCCTTTATTTGTTGTTGTTATTGTTTTTTAGTTTTTTATGAATGTTTTCCATCCTACATAATTTCTTGCACGTCTGTTGCAATCCCGTCACTGTTGACCACTCTGCTTGGAGTTTGGCAACAAAAGCTATGAAATCTCGCAGTACTGTTGTTCTGACCATAAGAACCAACACCACGCGAGAAATGTGGACGAAACAAACAAGCCAAGAAAGCTACGTGGTTCAATGTTTAGTAACATTGCGAGCATTTAATTGACGTCAAGGGACAAAGTCCAATTTATTTATTCGCAAGTCGCAACAAAGCCTAATGTTCATTCATGGAACGGAATGGAATTAGATTAGCGTGGCCACCTAAGAA
>JAAXNX010000295.1:0-34344 GCA_036491905.1 Folsomia manolachei
CCACACCTGAATCCAAAACCCCACCTGTGCAGAATAAAACCCTCGGAGGTGTGAAAACGGATCAGCATCCTGCTGTAAGGAAACCAAAAAATATTATGACACACTTTGTAACTGCGTAGAGAAATTCGCAATTACACATTCGCAACGTCTGTATTCTGCTTGATTTCTCTTTAACAATTGATTCTAACTCTTCCTATATTTCAGATGGCGTTTTGGCAGAATCGATCAATATCTTTGGTGGATATGTACGTTGACAACTCAGAGTCGAACGACTCCGTAGGCCAAATCAACTTTAGTCTCGAGTATGATTTTGAGAGCACAACACTTATCTTGAAAATAATTCAAGTAAGAAGAATTTCTTGTATGTCTTTTTTATCAATTCTGTCACAGCGTTTCTGTCCTATTATGTCAAAAGTGGCTAGTGCACCCTTTTATCGGTAGGATATATGTAAGAGAAGAGCATTCTCATCTATCTTCTTTAAGCTCAAGGGAGCAAATGTGGCAATTCATAAGAGACTTTTTGATACTCACTTTTTCATTCTCTTCCCAATTCCCGAGACAATTACGTCAATATTTCCCCTGTGAATGGAAAAAATGCCCAATTCTTATTTTCTCTGGAACTTACTTCCTTGATTCCGACTTTCTCTTTTTCCTATTCATTCATTCACAGCCTCTGCTTCACATCACCGAATCATTGGATTACAATCCCACTTTTTCTTGAGTTGACACCCTTTTATTTCCTTGCTCTAAATATGATTCAAAATGAATTGTATATATGCACAGACTTTTTTGCACACGCTTTCATTGATGTTAATCCATTTCAAACTTCCTTTGATCCAAGTTTCAAAGAGAAAAAAAGTTGAGGGCCATGAATACCATTGACATGCACCCACCCCGTTGAAATGACTGTGACCTACTTTTGTAACGACTTAACTTTGACAATTGCTAATTTACTTGAGTGGAACTGCGGGTTTGGAGATGGAGAAAGTCAGAGAAAACAAGTTTCTATTTGTATCTCTCCATTTTCTCAGTAGAAGTAGATTGCTTGTAAATAACAAACAATCAGGCAACCATGAAAACCTGTCTTTGTTAATTCCCACAGGGGAAGGATCTTCCAGCAAAAGATATATCGGGGACATCCGTAAGTTTTATAATACTTTTATCTGCATACCAAAGAACCTTATTTCATTCCTTTTTAGAACTGATGCCACATATTTTATTCCTTGTAGGACCCTTATGTTCGAGTGACACTTCTTCCAGATAAAAAGCATCGGTTGGAAACCAAGATCAAGCGACGAACTTTAAACCCTAAGTGGAATGAAACTCTATATTTTGAAGGTATGGCGTATTATTTGCAAACTCCATATTATTATATTAGTCCCTCTGCGTGGGTTGGTAGGATAATGTAAATATGTGGAATATGCAAGAGTTGTCAAACTCCAGCAGAAAAACTGGAGCAAGGGAAATAAATATTGGCTAGACTTCCTCGTCCTTCGCCTCGTCAGCAGTTTTATTTATCATGACACTACATGCAATACCCGGTTTAATTCTGCTGCGAAGTGAATACTAATGAAGTTTAGGCCACCAACTGACTTTCATCCCATTTATATGACATCCCATATGCAACAGTCGCATTACAAGGGAAAGCAGCANCCCATTTATATGACATCCCATATGCAACAGTCGCATTACAAGGGAAAGCAGCAGCATGAAGCCAGTGACACGAAGAAAAACGGTTCATCAACTAACGTCCTCTATTACTTACGTCCGTCCGTATCAAGCTGATTATTCATCTGTGGTTTGGCTGACTACTGAAAACTTCCTATGTCCGGATGCGGCTATGTGTTGTGGTTTCGTGGAGTTGTTTATGTTTTATTATGTGGTTTTCTTGGTAAATGTTGTTATATAGTTACCCTACAACAAATTGGTTTTACGCTTCCATCACTTCCAAGCCGACATAAGTTGGATGTATGTAACAAGTTTGGGTATGTATCAAACACAGCGAAGTCAGCAATTTAGGTATTTGTCTGTGGTGAAAGCTGAGATACTTTTTGATCGAATTTTCCCTATAAACATAAAACTTCATGGTAGTGTCTGACTGATATAATGCGAACTCTGCTAACTTTGTGCTTATTATTTGTTTGTTTTTTGTAGGTTTTCCCATTCAAAAGCTTCAAAGCCGTGTTTTGCATCTCCATGTGTTCGACTATGATCGCTTTTCACGAGATGACTCGATTGGGGAAATATTCCTTCCATTGTGTCAGGTATGTATTTTGTTTTGTTTTCTAATAATACTCAATTTCTGCACCCAATTCCACATCCGATTAAGTGAAGTATCACTGTGATCCTATCATCGCACCACAGCATATGAAGAATGTTTAATATTGGATGTACTCTGATGAATTTTTTATTCTCAATATGGTCACCCCGACCTGATGACAGTGATATGTACATATGTATGATACTTGTAGGAGAGACAATCATAATTCAATTCAATTCCTTGTTTGTTTCTCTTTGTGGATTCAATCAACCTCAGTAATAATATATGAGGATGTAATAGATTAAAGTTGTATCTCTTCCTCCTATCCTTTCCTACTTGTGAGGATTCATCTCGATTCCTTTGACATTTTCGATACATTCTGCATTACAGACATGAATCTTATTGTACACGTTGCAGACGTCATTCGTATGGGAGTTGTAACATTGGGAAAGACAGAGCAATTTCGTTTTCTTTTTTATTTGGCCACTTTTCATGCGTTACAAAAACTGTTCTGCTTTCTCATGCCGTTACTTAATCCATTCTTCCATAAGCTGGTGGGTTGGATGGATGTAAGTTGGGAGAAAGTTGAAATAAGATTTGAAATCTCATGTGATTTCATGTGCTTGACTTTCTGACACATTGCATCAGCCCCGAATGACAACCCAACCAAACCAATTCCGCTTGGATGTTCCCTTCTCGAGGTTTTGGTTGGCTTAGTGCAGAAATAAAGTTTGCCCGTAGAATTGAATTACTTTACAAACTCCGCATGCTCAACTGCGGTGAAGAACTTGTATCCTGTACTACGTTCAATATTAGGCGACAAAAGTGGTCATGTTTTATCATGAGTTTGCTTCGCAAAACAAAAGATAAATCGTTGGCAAATCCAATCAGAATTAATCAACACTTCATTTGCTTATAAATTTCGGCGGAGTAAATGTTAAATTAAAACGGGAACGGCATCGTTTATACCAATCCGCCAGGAGCAGACCTCCAACAGGCATTTGCATATTAAGAGTATAAGCTCGGATGGACAAGCATGCAACCGGGGGGTCGTGGTCCACCCATTTAATTCAACTTCTGACTCTGACGGAATTAGTAGTTCAACTGTAATACAATTAGTTCTGGGGAACTAATGCATGTAATGTTTGGCTGTAAACAAATTTTCAAATGCTGAGACAAACAAATTGAATTGACCTTGCTTTAAGTTTATTATTAGAAAGGTGAGCGTGTATGCCTAAAACAATAATTGAGCAAGCAAGTACAGCACAAGGAATGCTTTAACAGCATAAATAAATATAGTGCGATATGCGAAATCACATTACAATTAGAAATACATGGGACGACGATTATCGACTCAGTCATTTATGATAATGAGGGTTTTTTCGGTTCCAACCACGCCTTTCATTAGACCTAACAACGTGAGCAAGTGGGTTTAATAGCAATGTGGCGAAATTATTCGTTTGTTTGCGCATTACATATGTGCCCTATTTACAGATAATCTTCCACAAGTGCAATGTGGGTAACCTGTTCAAGACTTTTGTGCCTATCTTTACCATGTGGAGGCCAAAAATATATTCCATGTTCATTACGGATAAAAATATATCTCACGCAGATCGGTACATGAGACATTTGTCCAATTCAATACATGTTCAGTGAATGTACTAAATTTGCGATTAAAGCAAAACTTGCTTAAAGAAACATTATGGCGAAATTATTCGTTTGTTTGCGCATTACATATGTGCCCTATTTACAGATAATCTTCCACAAGTGTAATGTGGGTAACCTGTTCAAGACTTTTGTGCATATCTATCTTTACCATGTGGAGGCCCAAAATATATTCCATGCTCAGTAGAGTTCATTACGGATAAAAATATACCTTCACGCAGATCGGTGCATGAGACATTTGTCCAATTCAATACATGTTCAGTGAATGTACTAAATTTGCGATTAAAGCAAAACTTGCTTAAAGAAACATTCAGGTCTGGGCAAGGTATGCATCCTACAATTACATTGTGATTGTGGGACAAAGCCCAAAGTACGGATGATCCTCAAAAGGTGCAAAGGTTGCGAGAATTATCTCGTAAATTTCTTAGCAGATGGCCATTGTGATTTATATTTTTCAACTATGAAGACAAATGAATAAACTTTCACCATTAAACAACAACTTTTACTATGAAAGCGACGTTTCATAATATGCACGGCTTTGTATTTGTAAATGGCATACCGTCTCTTAGGAAAGGTCGGCCAATACAGAGTGCAACTTTACTTTCTGAAAAAAGTCTGAATAGTATCATTATACACGATACTTTTACAAAGTATATCATTCATTACAAACAAGGATAACTTTTTAAATAAAAACATTTACAAAAAAATGTCATGTCCACCCGACATGACCAAGTCCTGTTATTACGCTGCAAGGTTAGATAACGAGAAAATTTGAAATATTATTACTACACACTCACATATTTATATTCCATGCATATTAACAGTGTAACAGGGAAATTGCGTATATTTTAATGCACGTGCTCAAAATTTAAAATCGAGTTACCCATGTATTCAACGGATATGGCAAGATATCTGTCCAAGTCCCAAAAAGCTGTTATGGGATATCAATGGGAAAACCACGGCGATGTGGTTCAATTTGAATGTAGATAGATGAAAGATAAAAGTTTGGAAATGGTCCGACTTGGCTTTTATCTAAGTGAGTGACACTGCCATTCATTTTAAGTAACGGGAAGAATGCGTAATTTTCCTCGTTCTGATGTAAGTAGTTTACTAACAGAAATATCGGTGGGTGCCGGATGGAGAAAGTTATGGTGAAAGTGGGAATAAATAAAAGTTTCTGCATCGTTGAGGTAAATTCCTTCTCCTGTCTATTCCATCCAGTCTGGAAATTGCTCTTAGAGTACATCAAACTTATTTTGTAATGCTAAACAGTAAGTACCAATTTATGTGTCAGTTCAGCCAGCTTACAAATCTGCATGAATCTAATGCTAACTGACTCAATTGCTACAGAAAAATGGTGGCTTTCTCCCAGCTTTCCTGATAATCTTTTTCTTTCCTTCTTTAACAACTCTGCCCGGAAAACACAACGTCCAGGTTTCGACCATTTCCAACTAAATCCAAATTTGTTGTGCACAGAATAAAGCCTGCACTCGTACTTTGTTCATTTGTGTGACCGGGTGTATACATAATCGATTTATCTCATTATAATATTTACCTCAACTCCGAGAAAATATCTTTAGTTGGCATTCATCCAACCGAAGTACGTACGCATCTACATAATAGCAACCCTTTCTGCTCCTCTTTACCACAACTTCTTTTCCACAAAATTTTGTTATGTTTATTTATAAAGTTTAAGTATCTTTCCCTGTCTATTGTATTCCCGTACGAGCCTGGTTCCATATTCTGGAGTTTTATGTCCAGGAAATTTCCAGTTTATTTTAATACGGAGCAGAAACAAAAGAGGGAAAGGTTGTAAGCTGTTTATTATATTTATTGGGCTTCCAGCTTCACAGAAGCAAACAGCCGCTTACTCCAAGTATAAAGGAAAACAAGGCCTGGAAACTTGTAAGGTTAAAAAAGTTCAAATAAATGAAAATGGGCAACTCGAGGAAGTAAAGTAAAGTGGATGGCCGTGTGGCATGCAGGATAAGCAAAGGTTAAGCAAAGGTTCACCTGAGTCTGGAGAGAAAACAAGCAGAACCGGCCAACAAATAGGATAACAAATAAAATAAAACTAAGCAATATAAAAAGTGGTGGGAGCCAGGTTTAAGTCGTAGTTTTACGACAAAAACATTCCAACCCGTTGTATTAAATATGGAGGAATGATGAAGAAATTTTATTTGGAGAAAGTAAAATCCTCTTTATTCAATATCACAACTTTCTCCTTTGCAACAATTTATCAGAGCTTGTATTATATTATATCTGGGTTGATTTTACTTGGCACTTAAAATATTGACTAACCTAAAAAAAATCCTTGGAAATAAAATTTTCATTCATCCATCTAATCAGTTTCTGCTCATTCAGCCAAATTTTTCGGAGTCTTTTACAAAAAAAACTTGCTATTACGAGATAACAGCACATTACACACATTTTGAGATGAGGACACACTCCATACACCCATGAACCCACTTCTTTTTAGGAAAGATTTGCCAAGAATTTCTCTCTCACACCATTTTCCCATTAATAGCGATCTGTAATCCGACTTCATTTCTTTTGACTCGTTTCCCTTTCCATTCCTTATTTAAGTGGGAAAGATGACAAGGGAGAAAGAAGCTGGCTGGCTGTGGCTGGTCGTCTAGGGACATTTCGGAATGCATAATCTTTCTTTAGCCGATCCTTCCTTTTTCCATCTTTCCCAACTAAGCTAAGCTATATATGCCTGTAAGAGTACATGGGATTTTGGCTGGCTTTCTTGGACTTGGACTCCTTGGCCAGGATCCATATACAAACTCTTTTTATCCATCTGCCCCTCTGTAGTCAATACAGTTTAGGATTGAGAAGCAAAATCCGACCGTCGTTGGCAACACTCATTCACTTTCACTTCCAACTTTTCATTCCTTTCCTTTTCGTTTTCAAGGAAAGCTTAGGTTTTCCAAAAAGAAGCTGGGAATGAGGAACTTTGCGCATTTGAATGAAAAGTGCTAATGTTACAATCGGTCCGCAGAATACTGTAGTCGACGTCGACGTCCATGTCGACTAGCTCAAGGGAACCGTGCAGCGGTATCTGCCAGACTTCTGGTATCTGGCAGACGTCTTTTTCTCATGGAAACTTGGGCTTTTGAAGCGTATGATGAATACTTGCTGGAGGGCTGGAGAAATAGTCAAAAGTGTTTGCACAAAAGATCAGCCCCCCACTTTTCCATTGGAATTCTGCTCCAAGTTCCGCTGGGACTCTGCAATAATACAAAACTCTCCTGCTTTACCAGAAGAGAAAGTCATTTGTATTTTGAAACGATGTCCAACGAAAAGTTGTAACTTTGTAGAAAACTTTTTAACTTTGTTCTCCTATTGAATTCATGGCCCCAGCCCAGAAGCCTTACAAACAAAGGGACGGCTGGCTATGCATGAAATATAATCTGTGTTATTTGCAACATGTCTCGTCAATTCCAATGGCTCAAGTTTCTCCTTATTATTATCACATCAAAATAAGGGGGTAACAAGAATGATTTAGAATCACGACTGTTGGAAAATGTCGTGGAAATGAGGTATATACATGTAATACCTACATAATTTGTATTCGACAAGCACATGCAACTCAATCCAACAAACCAAGCCATGCATGGTTCTTCCATCATGTTTGTCTTATGGCCGGAACTGTAAATGAGTGTTAGAGTTTCATTTACTTTCTTATTCGCATCAGGATCAAAGAACATCCATGGATAATAATTTTCCGTCACTTCTCTTTCTTCAGGCCTTGGACCTACATATGCCATGGTGCATACGATATCCTTTGTGAGGTGTCGGAGTAGATTAGGAGCTTGATCTTGTTAGCTCAGGACTTTAATGTGAACATAAAACCAAGTAAGATGAGAAATGTAAAGTAAACTTCCCAGAAATAATTTGATACAGTCACACGGCTTTGGAATTGTGTCGAAAACAAAGATTTTCAGGATGTGACACATCCATGAAACGCAACCTCGTTTCTTCTCATTGAGATTTTATTTCATTCTATCTCACTTTCTTTGGAACAAGTCATCTCCAACTCTTTCGGGCTGCCTGACAATGAATTGTATCCGTTTCAGGAACAAATGTTTGGCTATCTTTTACCCTAACTTTTCCTTGGATCCATACCTAAAAATTTTAGGCTACAAAATTTGTAGAACAATACCACAAATGTCTGCCTTTGGTCAGTCTCACTAAACGCACCAATAAATATCATGCATACAACCCACAAATGTTGGAAAGTGTTCAACGTTTTTAAAAAAGAAAAAAATTTCTTCTCTGCTCCTTTTCATTTAAAAAACTTTCTCCACAGCCACTTTCACTTATGCATGCCTGGAAAATGGCAATTTTGTGTAGAGTGTGGACATAAAGCATGTCATGTACCGAGTAGATTTAGGAGACCGCATGTCAAGATAAGACAAGTGGAATTTTTAGCCAAGAAAGAAAACTTGGTCAAGTGGAAGATAGGGGAAGGAGTGGTTGCCTAGGCCTTGTTTGTCTTTCTTTCTCGTGGTTTCTTGAAGTTTTGAGGAAATTGTGACAAGACATTTACCATGGATTAGAGGACAAAATAGCACCAGTGCTGTGAAGCTTCGTCACTAGAGAATAATGACAAAACTATCTTTTCTTCTGGTTGCAGGTGGATTTTTCAGAAAAGCCCACATTTTGGAAGGCATTAAAACCACCAGCAAAAGATAAATGTGGAGAGTTACTCGTTTCCTTGTGCTACCATCCCACCAATAGCACGCTAACATTGACACTATTAAAGGCCAGAAGTTTGAAAGCCAAAGACATCAATGGAAAGTCAGGTACGTGTTATGCGGGTGGATCTTATTCCTGTTGGGAAAGATTGATTAGATGCATCATGCAGTGAGAGAGTTCGGATTTTTTTATTATATTTTTTTTGACACAGATCCCTACGTAAAAGTTTGGCTACAGTTTGGTGAAAAGCGAGTTGAGAAACGAAAGACACCGGTTTACAAGTGCACTTTGAATCCAGGTTAGTGAGTCCTTTACTGGTTTTAAATATGGAATTACATAAAACAACTAAAGTCTTAAAACATGTTATGAAAACATGACCCAACAATAGTTTAAAGGAAATCTATTTATACCGAACTTAATTCCGTTTTGTTTCCAGTTTTCAATGAAACCTTTACTTTCAACGTGCCGTGGGAAAAGATCCGCGAATGTTCCTTGGACGTTTTAGTAATGGACTTTGATAACATTGGTCGTAACGAACTCATTGGAAGGATTATGTTGGCAGGTAATCCGGTATTCATGATGTTTTCCTTTTCATTTAACCCAACCATATCATTCTATGCCCCATTTACTCACCCACATCAACCACAACGGAGCAATTGCATCGATAAATCGATCATAAAGCAGGAGAATACACTATTATTTCTATCTTGGATAAAAAAATCCTCTTTTTTATTTTGCAACTCTAGGTAAAAATGGGACTGGAGCATCGGAAACGAAACATTGGCAAGACATGATCACCAAACCGCGACAAACCGTTGTACAGTGGCACAGGCTGAAGCCAATGGATTGAGAGTAAACGCTTGAAAAACTGGGTGAGTTCCTACAAAAAATGACATTCTTCCCAACTTATCTTGTAGCCAACCATGTATATGACCTGGACAACTTTAAATAACGCAATGACATTTCCGTCCCTGCTTCCGTTTCTTCCTTGAGTGAAATGAATGGGTTGGAAACAGGAAAGAAAGAAATAAAGAATGATGTCAATTTGTTTGGTTGTTTTCAGGGGACAGGCTCAAACCAGAGTAGTGCTGTCTAGAAGAAGAATGAGAAATTGTATATTTTTGTGAGTAACCTAAAACCTATCCATTAAACCAGTTCTTCTCTCGTAGTGCTATTCTTCTCTCTTCACGCGACTTTTTCCTCAGAAATCTGTGGAACGGTAAGCCTGACCGATATATGTAATCAAAGCAAAGTCTTGGCAAATGCACACGCACTCATCAATGGCATCCGACATTTTCCCTTTTAATCTTTAACCAGCATTAAAAGCATGTAATCCGTCAGTATCCATTACTCCAGAAGCTATTTCTTTCAAACTCCATGTTTACAAATGGCCTGTGACGTTTCGAACAAAAAAACTGTTTGAAAGGCGAAAGTTGAAGAGCCATTAGAGAAATATACAAAGCGTGAACAAATTGTTGTACTATATCTCCTACACTATTGCATCTCTGGAGAAAGTGCTTTCTCTAGGAATAAGAAATGCAAAAGGAATACAATTTTTCTGTAAAATGTCAAGGCTAGCCTGCACTAACTAGTAGATGAGACTACTAGTCTCAGACTACTCTAGTATCCAGATCATCTCATGCATACTCGTACCCATACACGCCCCGTTGCCTCGGTTTAGTTGATGATACCGGAAAAACAAGATCCTTTCTCTGTCTAAGTACAAAAACCAATCCCCGTAATTCTCCTAAAGTTTTAGTACGCTGGGAAGAAAAGGAGGAAGAACCTTTGCGGTGATTGATGAGTCATGATGATGGATGGAATCTCCATCCACTTCGACATGCGACACAGGAGATAGCACTTTCTTTACTACCTTTCCTTTGTTTTACCACTCTTTCCCTTGTCCTCTGCATTTCAGTCAAGGAATTTCTTTACAACTAAGAAACCACAGCCCTTGTTTCTGACTCGGTACAAGGCTAAGGTTGCATAATTGTTGTTTGTGGCTTAAGGCAGTGGTCGGAAGCATTCTCATCTCTAGTAATGAAATGAAGGGGTTTGCTAAAAACTCATCCAGAATCTATACGTGAAATGAAAGACTTTTCTTCCATCCCGTTAAAATGGAGACGCTTTTATTTTATGGGAATTTTACTCACAAACACTTTCAAAAACCAATTCTTGGAAAGAGAAATTGGTTCATAAATTGTAGAGATAACGTGTAAATCGAATATCAAAGAGCTCGTGGTTGAGTCCTGGCTTTCTCCACTTTCCCTCGGTGGAGTTTGCTTACACAAAATTAATGTATCTGAGTGAGATTGAATGTCTCATTAACATCATCTCCAGCCCTGGTCTTGGTCTTTGAGATGGATAGACTTTATGAATGATATATCTCCCAAGCTGTTGCTCCACTGCTTTCCCTTGGGGTAGTTTTCATCTCAATTTCCTTCTCACCCGAAATCGTCACAGGCACAAACTAAACTACGTCCTCAACAGTATTAGTGTCTGACAAAATTTTATCCTTTGTATATACACAGAGATCTCTTCTATTTGATGGCTTCCAATTTCTGAGGGAACACAAAACCTCCCAACCCACCAATGACGAGATGATATCAGCAAAAGGAATCGTTAAAATGAAATCTGCCCACTGGAATTATTACACTTGTCTTGTTTTATATAAGCACAAAAGGGAGGAAGAAGATAACCAAGTGGAGAAAGTCATCAGATTTTCTTCTCATCTGTGATTTTCACGGACAAAATTAAACAATCCGATAAATTGTTGTTTTAAGTGTCACTCCAAGGGCTTGGTTAGAAGTACTTTACAATTCAGTGTTTTTTTGCAGTGGGCGTAAACTAGTAGTTTACTTATGACATCAAACTGATACAAGCCGGCTTGTGAAACAATCAAAAAGTTACATTTATTATTAACTACCTGAGTAATGGAGGATTTACATGTTTAAGATAAAAGATATAAACAAAGAAATCATATTATGGTGCATATAGTAAAAGTCATCACTTAGAATATGAGATTTTGCGTTGAGTCACAACTTTGTATAGCCAAATAACTTTAGTAGCTTTAGTAAATGGATAACATAGAATTGTATGTGCATACATTACTAGATAATTTAGAGAGTTATTATACTGTGGGAAAAATGGCTCGGCTTATTTTTCTCTCGGAGGCTTTCATCATCAAATGGTAGATGAGACATACAAATAATGCGTAAGAAATAGAGTTTAGGTTTCTACCCAAAATGTACTGCATCATGATTTACATATACCCCACCATCGGAACTACTTTTTAAGTAATTATCCTCCTACAATTGTTATATATTAATTGAACTGTACTACTTTAATCTCAACCAACCTTATACAATCCTCCAGGCAATCAAATCAACCAAAAACACATATACTACGCGTTATTTGTCTTCGCAAAAATACATGCCTGACCCCAAAACTTATTGGGTTCATTGATGATCAACTAACATGACAATCATAGAATATGAAAAAAGTTTCAATTAATTTATTAATTCTTCAATCAAACCAAAGAAAACTAATTACGTAATTAAATCTAATTTTTAAGACCTCAGAAAATCAACTCGATACGTAAACATTTTTATTTACAAAATAGTTTTATGTAACAAAAAAAATATATATAAAGTGATCGATGCTTTTTGGCATCGAATTTAATATGCTTAAGGAAAATCCTTGTGTCGAAGCAAGAAATATATGTCTGTCATTTTCAAATGTCACTGTGTTTGTCCGTCAACAATGTCGTACACTTTTCATTAAGGAGTCAACGTCGTCTAGCTTAAAGTTGGATATTATGTAGTCTGGAAATTTATTAAATTTTGATTCAAATGGCAGATTCATTTCTGTAACAATTTCTACCATCGATCAATGTGACAAGGTTTCTCATTTAAATACTTTCTCGTACTGAGGTATGATTGAAGACTAGATTTTAGTTTAGCAAACATTTCCCTGTAGTGAGTTGATGTCTTGTATGAATTGAATTGACACATTTTTGTAGACTACTTTTTGACAGTTTAGATTGAATTGGATCCCTTTCCTTTCTCCATGTTATTTGAGTAGGAAATCGGTACAAAGAAAGATACACCCTTCCCATAAATCACAATCTAGTTCAAGGAATTTGAGAACCTAGCTTAAAACACCTGCCGAAACACCACTTACGACTTTTCAGAGATTTGTAGGGATCATTATAAACATTACGACAAATAGTATACAGCTTTCTCTACACATAGATTAGGTTCCAGGTAACACAACATTTACATTGGATGGGAATCCGGTCATGGGATCCTCATTTCTAGATATTATGCATCTTGGTTCAGTTGTCACTGTCGCAAACATGTTCCTCGAGTAACAAATAAATATGAAGCAAATTCATCTCCGAATTGGATCCTAAAAATATTCATGTTAGCCTCTAAATAAAATTTAGCCATAAAGTCAGTCGCCGTACCTGCATGCGGTGCTAATAATAGTTTTTATTTTGTACCCGAAGCTATTATAAATTGCTGATGACTGTTAAAATGAAAACAACATTTGACCAATGGACGAATCAAAAGGCCTCTATGTTATAACTGTCTTAGCAAAGTGAATGTATAGAATCTCATTCAAAATTTTATTTTATCTGCAAAGCAAACCTAGACCGAGCTAATTAACCCTTGCTAAAGTACCATTAAATGATTACAATGTCCCCACAAACCGCTACACTTTCCAAATAGCTGACCCAAAGAGAACAGTCATATATGTGTGATAGCTAGATAAAATACTTTTAGGGATACGAACATTCGAACCATTTTTAACGTCATGTGCCAATTCGTATTGTTAGCTAATTCATAATGATTATTTCTCAAAAATTACACTCCAACTTCTTCATGTTCCACCCAAACCAATTGGCACTGCCAATTTTAACGCAGGCCAAAAAAACCACGTAGCACGGGTAATCGCAAGAAAATGTTCAATTACTGCTTTCCTTATAATTACAGAGTTTACCAAATTATGTGTTACTAACAATTAGACTAGTGTTGATTCTAATGTATGAATGGGAATGCAACTAAGCTTGCTCTCAGTTGTAGGGAGGGTTTTTAATCAACTAATTTATTTGAATTGTGTATCTACCATTTTTTTAAAAACACTACAATTAGAGTAGTGGCATACTTAAATCTTTAAAAAAATGAGACTTGGTCCTATCTGTCACAACATAACGCAACAGTAACAACTATATTTTGAGTCCAGAGTAATTTATTCAAGAGTTAATATTGTTCGGCTGTTTATTACGCCAGTATGTAACAAATTATTACAGTTGTAAGTACCTATGTGATAAGAAACTCAATGAAGAAAATAAACGACAAAATAAATTTGTTTATTACGTATTTGCTCCAACTCGTAATTTGTATGATTTAGCAGCAATTTCACTCATATTTCAAACAGTTCCTTGAATTTCCTTAGCATTTCCTGTGCTTTAATCAGGAATTAAGACATCAATTCAGACAAAAAATCATAAAAGAGAAAGTGGAGAAAGCAGTCTCCGCAATTTTATCCCAAAATTTTTATAATTTTATGATTTCCACCCAGGAAATCCTTACCTAACCTTTTTTCATATTAAAACTTTTAGCTGTGCATGCATCCCAGATTTATTTGATGGCAGCATAATCTCCTCCTCATAAGACCTCATTAGTAAATCTAAGATTCTTAGTCTGTCCTTATCCCTTCCTCCCCGAATTTCCATGCAATCCTCCTAATTGGAACCTCTTATGAAAAGGGATTGTATTTTGGACAAAAGCATTTTAATTTATTTCATGTAAACCCCATTCTAAACCTGCATCCAAATACCCACCCGCGTTTGCGTAGTTGTACCTTGATATGATGATTAACCGAATCCGGGTAGTTCGGGACGCCGAAATCTCTACATTGGCAGGCCCCCTCTGGTTTTCCCCATATTACTCAGTCACAATAACATATTACGAGTATGTCCTTATCCCTGTCCTTATCCCTTCCCCGAATTTCCATGCAATCCTCCTAATTGGAACCTCTTATGAAAAGGGATTGTATTTTGGACAAAAGCATTTTAATTTATTTCATGTAAACCCCGTTCTAAACCTTATGCATCCAAATACCCACCCGCGTTTGCGTAGTTGTACCTTGATATGATTAACCGAATCCGGGTAGTTCGGGACGCCGAAATCTCTACATTGGCAGGCCCCCTCTGGTTTTCCCCATATACTCATATTACTCAGTCACAATAACATATTACGAGTACCCTGAGCAAACTGACTGACGTTTTCTAAAATAGTCAACACCTTAATTTCCTCCTGTGAACTATGATAATAACGTCGAAATAAAAATTTATACATTTTAACAGATTCAAATATTATCCACTTTTATACTAAGCTAAGCTAATTTTGCTTCTCAGCCCAAAAATTCGTAACAAACTAATTCGGAATTTTGAAAAAAAAACAAATCCTATAAAAAAGTTCGTGGGATCTTAATGATTTTCGTGTAACAAGGAGAATTGCATACTACCAGGTAAGAAATTAGAATTATTGTAATTTATAGATTAAGCAGAGGAACTGGGGAAAAGTAATTAATTGAGAAATTAATTCACTCCATGTTCTTCTTCTTCATGGGGTAGAAATGCATCCCAACCATATTTTACATGATATTTAGTCCTACCTCCTTCAATGGACTAACCGCAATTCTGCCACTTGTCCCATTAGATTAGCCTTATCACATCCACCAGAGCTATTTCCGAGCCGGCATTTATTTGGGCATCTGGTAGCAATATACACAAAATTAGTTGGCGTTGTTGCGTTGGCATAAATTTGACTTTTTTTATCCCAAGCAGTCTGCTTGAGTGGATGTGTCTAGATTTGCTCCCAAAAAAACCCTGCTGGTTGTGACTGCAGTTTCAGTCGAGATTCGGATTAATTTGTGAGTTAGTAAAATCGAAAAATGTTGGAAATTAGTGGGGACACGGAGAAAAGTGGGAAGGAGAGTGAAAGTGCGGATGTGGCCATATCCATGCCTGTCGATGGGATTGAAAACATTACGCAGAGTTAGTTTTTAGGGATAATTCCTAAGAAATTGGGCAATTATTACTTTAATTAATTCTTGTCTTACTTACTAGTTGCTGCAGAAATGTCCATGTCATCAATGAACCCAAATAGCGGCCTTCCGGTGAGTGCTTCCTACTCTGATCGACTCCATGATCACTCCACCGAGGGGAAGGCGGCCATGTTGGTGACCTCTAACCCCACCAGTGTCCCTGGACCCATTCCACCACCATTTCGATCAACCATTCCTCCCAACAGACAATATCCGGTGCCCAACTCACTTCCGGCGGTGCTCCCGAATTCGGGTGAGTTGGAAAATTGTACATTAGTTACGAAAAAGAATTAATTTGTTTGTTTTTTATAGTTTCCACACCTTCATTCCCTTCGGCAGCATTGGATGCTTCCAGTCCTCAGAATGGGGAGCATCGTGCAATGGGGTTGCAATCTCCTTCGTCGAAAATTGAAACGATAAAAAATTGGAGCATTTCCAGGTTTGATTTGCAATGCAAGGTTTTTACTAAAGTGAATAATTGTGTAATTGTGTATTACTATTTCAGATACAAGTGCACGAAACAGATGATGTTTGAAAAATTGGGGAAAAGCTCCCGGACCGTCGATTCAGGTGAGAGTGGTTTTTAATTTGGGAGATTAATTTTGGAATAATAATTTGACAACGAGTAATAAAAGTCGTTATTGCGGATTCTTGTCAATATAGAGCTGGAGTCTAGAATCGAGCATCTAAGGGATATCAAACGTCGCTATCTTCAAGTTCTAGGACTCAGTCGAGCTTTCACCAGCCACTTTTATCATGTCATTCAGACTCAGGTACGAATTTCTTGGTTTTTTGTAAAGGTTGAGTATAGGCTTTGGTTAAATTGTTTATTCATAATTTGAACTTTTACTTATCTTCTTGCAGCAAGCTCTCGCAGAAGTATTTGCCGACCTGTAAGTAAATATTGATAAAGTGTGAGTAAGGAGAACTTGGGACAGGTTAACTAATAATCCTCATTAAATTCTAGAGCCCAGAAATCTCCTGAATTACAACAGGAATTTTTATACAATGCTGACACTCAGAGAAACCTGCACAAGAATGGAGAAGTGCTATTAAGTGGTAATTTTATAATATTATAATTATAATATTATATTTATTTATATATTTATATTATATAGTATAATATAAGTATAGTATAATATAAGTATATATAATATCTACTGTTATTGATTTATTATAGCTCTCAACTTTTTCTTATCTTCGGTTAATACGTTATGCAACAAAACTATTGAGGATACAATTGCAACTATAAGGCAGTATGAAAACTCGAGGTAATGAACGTTACCGTCAAATGCTATTCCATATACAAATCTTCTGTTAACTAATCGAACTGTTTTACAATCAATAGGCTGGAATATGACGCCTACCGATCTGACCTTGAGCTAATGCTACAAATGCCAAAAACGGAAGCAACTTCCGCCAAAATTGAAGAAGCTCAAAAGAATTTCAGCGTGTATAAAATCAGCTACGAAAAACTACGGGACGATGTTAATATAAAGCTACAATTTCTTGATGAAAACAGGGTAAGAGATTGTGGTGGTAGTATATTTACACTCTCTGAGGTTTATGCTATTGGGAAACCATGATTAACGTTAAGAATTATTTTCGTTTAGATAAAGGTAATGCACAAACAGTTGCTCCTTTTTCACAATGCAATCTCCGCATATTTTTCTGGAAACCAAGCAGCGTTGGAGTCAACTTTAAAACAGTTCAGTATAAAGGTTAGAAGTCCCAATTCGTCATCGCCCTCGTGGTTGGAACAATAACTAATTACAACACTTTCCGACTTTCTAGCCATTCTAAATTAAGATGAAGAGCATTAAACCAAAATAACGTTCTAGTCGACCTGATCTAGATTAGGACTTTTGTGAGGAATATTATGTATCACTTTCTTACATACGAAGCATTTCTTATACTACTCCAGGGAAATTACACACACACGAATACAAATTGGTAAATAGGACAAAATAACTTTATCAGTATTTTGTACTCTATTATAAATATTATTGTAGGGCTAGAGTGGAGAATGGTAATTATCATAAACTCATAATCAGTATCGTATTATTCCATACTGTATAAATGATGCAGTACTTTACACAAGTTTCCTTTACAAATTTTAAAGACGGGGATCTAAAAACTTTTTACACAATTACACAGTAACCCATCATACAACTCCAGCACTAATCACCGTATAATTTTCAAAGTTTAAAAATGTAATAACAAAAACTGTATTTTTGGTGATGTGTGTACGTTTTTCAAAGGATACAGTGAATAAATACAAAGAAAGCTAGGGTTCATTGGTACAACCAAGCAACAAAAACTTTATTACTTTCCATAATTTGCATCTATTTTACACACAAAATGCTTCATATATATTTGCACTCATAACTCTAACATTATCTGCATTAGCCAATAAATTAACCCAAGGATCATCTAAAACATCAATCAAATGTAGGGATGTAATAGTTGGAATAAGTTTTGCAACAGCCAGGCGTGGTGGTTCGACTAATACAGAGAGATCTTGGTGGGCCGTGGATGTTTCGATGCTATTATTTTCACACATTGACTCCGATATTCGATCAATACAATAACTCACCCCTTGACTTTCAAAGTAACGCAGGATATCAAGCGTATCCTCGGATTCTAATAGGTCGAATGTTTCACAGACTAATTTTCTATATAAAGTAGATGTCTCAATAGGATCTGTTTCTACATTTCCATTAAAAAACTCTGGATTATTTACAAGTTCTTCGGGGAAAACATATTTCCAAGGGTGCTTGGTTGGGTTGGACTTGTCGTCGGATTTTGTTTGAGCAGCTTGGACATGATCCCCATCACTTCCTTGAACAGTTTCTTTTTTTCGAATTATAGTCCAAAATATTTGTTCCAAATCACTAGCGCTAACAGATTGCTTAAGGGACACCGAATTAACGACGCTCTTCACTTTCTGTTCTACATACTGACAAATCTTGACTATTCCGGTGGACACAAAATATTCGGATAGCTGAAGGTATTTCCGCTGTGCTTCTTCATCCAGACCGCGGGCCGAGTTGGGACCTGAAGCAGAACGGGTGGTAGAAGGCGGTGGTCGAATCCCATCTCCGCCTCCCAATAATAAGTCGTTTTCAGCTTTAGAACCTTTAATTAAGTAACCTCCCACCATACTTAGTTGAATACGAAGAAACACGTAAAGAATTGAAGATCCATAAATGGTGACTAGGACTCGAGTGAAAGCAATGATTTTTAACTCATTCCATGCCTCCAATTTATTCTCGACTTGGTTGGTTTTGAGCTTTTCTTGAATATCTTCAGCATTAAGTACTTCCCCAATTTTCATCTTCATGACTTCATATAACTGTCGAAAGGTGCCGATACAGTTTTGATCAACATTTTCAAAGTATTGTGTCTTTTTCACTTTTTGCCAGTATTGAATAGCTTGATCTTCTTGGTGAGTAAGGAATCTGTCGCTGGCATATCTAACTCCGTAGGCTGCCACTTGAATGGCGATCCCACCAATGACTGCCTTCTTCCAATGGTTGCGGACAAAGGATTTTGCTCGTTGAAACATTTTTGAATAGATTTGAATTTTTGGGGGATCCAAGGATTATAATGAGGAGAAAATAGACTATTGTTGACACGTTGGCGTAGGGTTTGTTTCGACTAGCAGGGTTTTTGACGTTTTCAAAGATAATGTACTACAACGCCCGAATGTTGAAGCTCATTTATTTTATGACGCGAGGAATTCCGAGTCTCCAGTGTCAACCTTGAGTCCGGGTTGCTTATCGAGTCTGTTGATAACGTAGTTTGTGGTGTCAATGAATCTAGGGAGCGAAAAATATCAACATTACATTACTGTGAATATAACTAATATAACCATTAAATTGGTTTTAATTAAATATTAACACCTTTCAACACAGTTTACCAAACAAGATTCTGTTTTCCCATCCAAACGAACTGATGGCTTATCCATGCACAGTTCCCAGCACTGTTCCGTCAGCCCATGTACCAAATGCTGAAATAGATAAGAACAAAACCAATCTTCAAATTTTCTTCACTCAATCATTAATTCTAAATTATTATCAAAATTATTTCAAACCTGAAATCGCTGTTTTTGTGTCTCAATTTCAATGAAATTTTGAAGGTGAGGGTCCTTCTGTAGATCATCCAATCCCACGCTCATAATTAGCAGTAATTACTCACAGATAGCACAACAGGAGAGGCAAATCTTAGTCCCCAACCAAAGGCAAACTCTGAAAAACAGGAACCAAACACACAAAATACAATATTTGATAACTACTAAACTTGATAAGCATCCTTGATAACACTAAAATAGATAAGTACCTCTTGTCACTCCGAATTCCGCAATTTTTTGGCAACTCCGATTCCATAAACCCCGACAAGCATCTGACTGAGGCCGGTTTTATACATTGGGAAAATGCAGATGGCCCCAGTTGCACATTACTCAAGAATTTTGTTCGTTTACAAGTTGCGACAAAATTTTGTGAGTCCATTGATAAGTGGTTATCCGTTTTTCAATGAAGTCTCATTTGATTTAAACAAAACATGACAAAGTGAAACATGTTCATTAATGAAATGGCCAACCTGGTTTCACGAAATGCACACTTTTAGCTAATTAAAATTGTTAAAATATTTATTTAGCAGGATTTTGTTTCCTATTACATGCGCCTAATAAAAATCACCCTGTCTTCATAAAACATTACAAATTGTAAGGCCATATAACCTTATCATGATCAATGTTACAGCATTCAGATTGTCGGATTGCATAGAAAATATCACGTTATAAATTACAATAAAAACTACGGTAGAGAATAAATATTGAAATAATAATAATTTAAGTAAAAAGTCGTTCAGCAGATCGTTTTAGAGACTTCGACCAACACGGACAGTGTCACCTCATTGGTCGATGAATAAGTCTTCGGATGACAGGGTCGTAAGAGGAAGGTAGCTGAAAGATTTTCAATTTAATGTCATTTTAAAAATTTAATCGTAGATGCGACAAGAATTAACAAAAATTAGACTATGGGAATTAAGTAAGGTGTCATGCAATGTTATAGAAATATTTAGTTGGCTCGACGAAATCATGCATATTAAGCAATTTCTTTTTACAGGACAAGTACAAATGTTGCAATTAAAATTTTTACAGGCTCTCATCCGCATCTCACAAGTCTCAAGTCAAAGTATTGAAATTTTTACATTGAGAAATTTAACTGTGTCCTATGTTGATTTAAAAATGTGCTTGAGCGTGAACGTTCGATTCATTTCAAAATTGTTGAATTTTGCAAAACTAAAAATGACACAATATGAAGAAACAATTATAAAATTGTTCTTACAGAAGCTCCTATCCTGGATAGATAACGATTTCTAGTGAGAAAATCAGAGCTAATTGGAGTTGGAGATGTAGGAACAGCTACACTGAATAATTCATCCCTTTCCAAAGCTTCGGCAAGCCTAGACAAAAATAAACTTAATCTAATTTCGGACAACATCAAATAAAAAGTAATGATTGTAAATGGCATGTTGCACACAATTAAGAAAATTATAATCAGACTGCATTTCACAAAATTACGCAACAGATAAAAAGAGGGCACAAGGCCAAAGAAAATCTGGTCGAGGCATCATCGCTAAGTAAATAAGATTACTGAAATTATTGGAATCATAAAATAAAACGGGTGAGCTCCTGCCAAGAATATGAAAATGACTACAAGTACTACTAGTAACACGACTATGTATTAGAAAAGATTACGAATTTACATTTTTTCGTTGTCCCACCGATCACGATTCACGACTGACATATTAAGGACACCGTTGTGAGAGGAATCATTTAGCCACAAAATTGTAGTGCAAGCCAATGATACTATAAAGCATTCAATAGAAAAATTTGTTAATAATTATCACCTGAACTTTATACATGAGCGAGTAAGACAAGGAATTGGAATTAATCATCATCCTGAACTAATTCATCGGATTCAGTATTTTGTCTTTCCAAATGCTCAAGTAATTGTCTACGCTCTGGATCCATATTAAGTCGTCCTTCCGTGTCCCATAACCATAGGAGTAGTATCATCACTAATGACACTATTCATTGGTGGTTGATATAATTTAGAAAAAATGCATCAGTAATAAACAATAAATTAGCAAATTGGAGTCCAATCCTTTTGCAAGCAAACATGTTTAACAAAATCTTTAAATTTGTTTTCTAGTACTTACAGCAGAGCCACGCCATGAAAAAAACTTCTAACAAAAGATAGCCTCCTGTATCCACAATTTCTCCAGCCACGCTAGTGATCACAGCGAGTCCAAAGTTTTGAACAGCTTGCATTCTGCGGAACAAAGAGTTAAATTTATAAAAATGTACAATATAAAAACATATCTTGAACATAAGATTATTTATCTTACATTCCATACGCAGTTCCAAGCTGATGCTCAGGTATGACTAACGCGACCATCGGCCATAAGGCACTCGCTAAAAAAAAAAAAAAAAAAACAATGTATACATAAATTGAGCTAAAAAACACACCAAATATTAGTTTGTGACTTACCAAGCATGGAATAGGATAAGCCCATGATGCACATACCAACGTAAGGATTTAGGAATGTGAACGCCAAAAGAGCATGAGCTCCAATAGTGACTAGAATCGAAATGAAGACATAAAATACATTCCTCCCAGTTCTATCCACCAAAAGTCCAAATATAGGAGATGCCACGGCGGACACAATGTATAATATACTGTTCACTCCGTTGGCAGCTGCTGGAGAAAAGTCAAACTTTCTCTCAAAAAATACCCTGAGAAGATTAGGATAATATTAATAACAAGGTTTTTATATTTACTTATGTTAATTTAAGTTAATTATTGATTTTATATGTTCTTACTTTCCCAAACCAATGAACGGGAAAATGGCCACGTAGTACGCAACACAAGATCCGCACATCAGCCAAAATGAAACTGGAAAGTATCGGACATCTGACAACTTAATTTTTTCTCCAGCCCCTGGAGGTGTTTTCTTTAGAATTTTTTCTGCTCTGTAGTCAAATATGGCAAGAGCACCGGCACAAAATAATGATAGAAGGCACGTAACGCCGGCTAAAATAAAAGAATTATATTTTAAAGACCTTAGAATTCCTTTAAATAGGTTCAAATTTTAATTTTATTACCGATCATGAGTACAATTCCAGTACAAGTATATCCCTTGTAGTATGTGTTCATCCATTTGTATAAAGGCTCCATTAAATTAAAGTTGACAGTTGAACCCACCCTTGCGAAACTTAACTGAAGTCCGAATACCATGTTTAATTCCTTTCCTTTAAACCAGCTCACGGCATACGCATTTTGAGCAACTGCTAATGATTCGCCTCCAATTCTAAGGAAAAAAATAATTGTAAATATCAAATGCATAATTAAACTTCAAATAGAACGATGTTATTTTCACTTGACCTACCCAAAAATAAACCGACCAAGCAACATTAGCCAAAACATGTCAAATATACCACCGAGAGCAAACACAATTTGTCCTATTACTAAAAATATACAAAATAGCACGGTTCCGAGACGAATTCCAAAAACACTGCGGTATAAAAAACAAAATGATTAATCCCACATAATTCAAACTACAACTCCCCACTAACATTACCTATCTAACAAGAATCCTCCCACAAAGCAAAGCACCACATTCGGCCAAGAGTAGAATGAGTAAAGGTACGAGAACTGAGCCGTCGTAATTTCCATATCTTTGATAAAATTGTCCTGCAAAGCTCCGGGATTGTCGTAGCAAAAATATGATCCTACAAAAAATATATCATCATGTAATGATTGCGCCACATAATTCATGTCATGAACATACCAAATCCCAGGAAGCACATGAACAGTAGAACAATAAATCTATGAAGGCCACTCTTTGGATCACAACAGGAAAAGAAGCAGGAGCCTCGCCTAGTTTCCACGGTGGAGTCAACCATAATCCCCCCGAGTATCGGAACTATGCTCCCCCTGTGTGAGACCCTCCGTGTCCGACATTACAGTACCACCCAATTAGTGGGTGGGTAAGTGGGGTTGACGTCAACTAACCACAGGGCAACCTTCCAACGTGTCTCCTGCCGTTATCTAAACAATTAAATACATTCACTCAGTTACTAACAGTTGAATCACTAAATACATCACTTATCAGAGGTCACACAAGGTGCAGCACCTTGTTTCAGAATGGATAAAATCACCATCTAACCACAACCATTCTAAACGTCTTCTCTTATCAAATGCCTGACATTTACTTAATTACGACACGTTTCTTCAAACAACGAGTTCAAACCAAAACAAACAAGTTACGTCAAATCATCTAGTTTAGTCTAATCCAGTTAAGTCATGCCCACCAAGCCCTATTCGAAACTTACTGCCAATCAACTCCTTGCCGGAGTTAGCCTGTCGTGCATCTAAATTGTGATTTCTTCCGTGGGTGGGTTGTTATCCAGTAAAAGTCACCTTACGATAAGACACCGTTAATCCAACTTTCCGCTGTAAACAAAAGACAAATGACATTATAATTCTTACTTTGAATGCCACACTTATCAATTACAAGACTCCTACGCTTATCAAGCTTTACTTTAAGAGTGCACTACCTTAAAAGAAGAAAAATAAAATAAAATCTATAAAAGTGCTCCCAATCAACGGGCTGTATTTGACTTTTGACGTAGTAAATAAATACCTGCTGTGCTCAGCCTGCTCAGGATTAAATAAAAACCAGAGTGTGGTGAGGTGAACGATAACAAATTAATCACTCTCAACAAGTGATTAAATACAAATTAAATACTATCCAGTCCTGACTAGGAAGTACAAAATACGCCTCCCATCAATATTTGGAGGCTCTTACATCAAAATACTGGAATTCACTCCTCGGGTAAATTTTAGTTTAGTTTGGTTTCACCCTCTAGAAATTATTGTCCTTCTCCTATGACTCAGCTATGAATCGGGTTAAAAAATGGTGTCACTCACCTCAGCAGATTCTTGTAATGTGGTAATGCCTTTAAATTGGGTTAGTTAGCAATTAATGTCCTACATGAATGTCCAGAGAATGGCGAGAGTTTTGCGAGTTACTACATATTACAAATTGTGTTATACAATGAAGTAGCTTTTTTAGCATTAGTGGTAGCCCAACATTTGGCAGATGAACCGTCGGTTTTTTTGCGTAGGTTGCACTTTTGCAGTATGCTGTTACCACGCATTGTAAATTATGTATTAAACTTGCAGACACCGTTAGCTGTCTGTTACCAGTGTGGTAGGAATTGTCCAATGTAAGATTCATTTAAATATAAAAAATAATTAAATAAGATTTATAAAATTCCTTATCCAATTGGAGATTTGTCATGCAGTGCTGAATCTTGTTTTTTAGCTGCATCTCCAGCCAGTGGGGTCAAATTGCATGCAAATAGTGCAGTTTCATACTCTTTGGTACTGCTTTAGAGTACCTTTAAAAAATGTTTCATGCAATTTCATTAGTTAGTTAGTACTGAAAAGGAATGCGCTTGTATAGAAGTCGTGGCTAAATGTATATTGAGAAATTTTAATGATGGGATTTTTGCATTGATTGCAATTTTTCAGGACATAACCCATTTCTAAGCAAAAAAAATGAGTGAAAACAAACATGACCACAGTGAAGGTGGGGATTGCAGTGCCTGTTCTGCTAATCTAACGAATCCAAGTCTCCATCAAAATTTGGATGAGATGACATTTGAACGAAGCATATTTCAAGCAGGGATCGATAATAATGTCACCAAGATTATGAGCCTCTCCAGAACTCCAGGCTTTGATGTTAACGCCGTTGATAATTATGGGTGAGTGGAGGATTTCTGATAAGCTTATGCGTTTTTGTTTTGTACAATTGTAATAGAAATGACTAATTTGTTTCAGATATACCACATTGCACTATGCATCTCGAAATGGATCTCTGGACGCAGCTAAATGTCTTGTAAAACTAGGAGCAAATATTAACATGCCAACAACATCTCTAAAAGCGACTGCCCTCCATCGGGCCGTCACTGCGAAGAAGGTGGAAATGGTGAGGTACTTGCTATCTGTGGGGGCTGACCCTGATCTCCTTGATGCTGATGGATTATCACCCAAAGATCGGGCTGACAAGGATAAGCTACACGAGATTATCACAGCATTTAAAGAAGGAAGCCAGTGAGATTGATGAGTATACTATAGTTAGGGACTAAAACAATACAATGCGAAAAATTATACGTCACTTACACTTTGTGCACTAAAAATGTAAGTGTAGATTCTAAACATTTATTACGTCAGGACAGGCCAGAGTAAAACGAAATAATAAATAATTTCAATAAGACTGCTCCTACTTGTCAGTGAAACAGAACTCTGCGATTTTTTTAATGTTACGTTCAAGTAGATCATGTCCTTCAACAGCGTTTCCTGAATCGTTGCTGTTGACATTGTCTGTCTGCGACAACTCAGCAATCTGCTCCGAATATCTTTTGTCCTTGCGTAACGCATCGTAGTGCTTCGTGAAACTTGACATTGGTTTCTCAACTGTCTATAAGGAAAGACAAGCACATTAAATATAAAGAATAAATATACTATCAATCTTCCTATGCAAACTTTGTGGAAGCTTGTCTTACCAGGGCGATATGTTTCAACAATTCAAACTTGTTACATTCCAGTTCCGCCCGGATTCCCCACGAGTACCGGTATGACGAAGTCTCCTGTAATCTTGTTTCCGTCTGTACGGCATACATAGGGTTAACAACTTCCTAAAGAAATTTATATAAGACGACGGTATTCAGTTTAAATTTATAAAACGAGACCCAAGAAATAATAAGAGTACAACTCACAATTTTCATAAACTGTCGCAAATCATCCCGCCGAGGACAAACTTCTAATAGCTTGTATTTGACGAGCAATAGCCAAATGGCATCTACGTGGAACAGTAAACAATTCTATCATTATAGTCCAGCATTTAATAATAATAATAATTTACAAACCATACCTTCCTCCAAATCCTTATCAATTATATACAAGCTATGCAGTATCAAATGTAAAAGTATCTGTCTTGCTTTACTCATTCGAGACACGGACTCAGAAGTTATCAAAGGCACCCTCGGAAGGGTACTGGCCACAATAAAATGTTTTCCCACAATCAGTTTCCGCTCTTCTACCCAGGTTTGATCAGGTAGCTTCCGAATGCCAAACAAGCGGATGGCGAAGGTTTCCTCCAACTTTTGAGCAGCTTGTCTAATTGCCGGTCGGAAATCCCGGTGCTGATTATTCATCAGCTCCATCATGTAGGTCTTGGTTATCGGGATCTTATTATATTGTGCAGTGATCACCACATATTTCACAACGTTATCCACGATCTCTTGGACGGTCTTACATCCTGTTGGCATCACCACTATAAAAAATATGAGGTTCCAATTACAATTACTGATTCACATCGTTCTCAACCCCATGGGATTTGTGGACCCAGAAGTTATGAATACTCACCCACTAATTCCTTTGAACTGCTGCAAGGTTGCTGTGGTTGATTTAATTTATCAGGATTAGACGCCGGGGTCATCTTTCCTTTCTTCGCCTTCTTACGCCTAGGCAGGCTGCCAGATGTCGAAGATGAAGAACTACTACATTCCTACAAGTAATTAAGTTGAATTTTTTTTACTTATTATTCACGTCAAGTTACTCAAGCTATGATTATGAATATTTCTTATAAAAACAGGACTTACCGGACCAACCTCAACCACTACGCTAACTTCCTTTGGTGTGGGGGTGGCTTTGGAAGACATTTTATTGAAAAATTTAAAATTCTGGAAATATTCGGAACTTGAGATCAAAAGAGGAATCAGGTACTCGTTCAGTGAGCTCAAATCAAACTGGAGTGAGGGAATAGTGCGGCATGGCAGACTGGGTTGGGTTGGATTATTTCCGACAGAGCGCAATAGTTGTCATTATCCGACAATAAAGCTACTAAAGTCGCCACAAGTCTCAATTCAGAAATATCTCAGGTTGACGAAATATTATTTGCAAATCTGGGCGAAACGCTGACGCCATGCATACTTTGGAATGACAATGGCTTCATTTTAGCAAGGTTCAAAAACTGCATAAGGACGAAAATCAAGGGATGAAATGAATTTAAAAGCTTGTCGTAATGAGCCCGATAAACATGAGACACTTAGTATTATGATGCACATTTTAGGAATTAAGTACCTAAGGCACTAAATGCATGCATGTGGAAATAAAATAGAGGACACAATTCTTGCAACAAGTTTGAGAGAGATCACAGACTCTGCTGGTTTTGTATTAGGAAATTACAGAATATTTCATATTTCTTCACAGTAAAAAAAAACGATAAACCTTGACTTTAGCTGATTTTGTATATTTATAGTTTTGGTATTGCTTATTGTTCTCCAAGAAGAACTGACTGTTGGATGGAGAGATGCCTTGATTGAGAGATGGATAACATTGAAAGGTGGAACAAATCCAGGAAAAACGAGGATCACTTAAACTTCGGTCCTCAATTTAATCACGGTTTAGCCGCAGCCACGGCTTGGTTACCGGCAGGAGCTAAATTACAAAGAAAATTAGTCAAACATGTTTCTCTGGACGGCAATTATTTTGAAGTTGGATAACTCACCAGATGCCGAAGAACTTCCGGGCCCAGCTTCAGGAGCACGTGGGACATCCGGGTATTCCAGAGTGATTCCAGCCTCACAATCAAAAACTGGGCAGCACAAGGGGAAATCCGCCGTTTTATTTGTTTTATCGGACAATTTGCACTTTGGGTTGGGTTTAGGGAGTGGACCACAATCTTCAACAAGCTCCCAGAGACGACCCTGAACAAAGGAAAAGTTTCACTCTCACTCATTATTCTCTATTTATACCCAACTGCTCTACAGTCTCAATTTGCCACAGACTAGTTGAACATACGAAACGAACCTGTTGCGCCACACAGGTCGACCTTCCGCAAAATGGTTTCAAGTCCCAAGATGCACCCGGTTCGAATGTGGCACATCTCGTGGATGCAAAGCAAGTTCCAGGAAAATCTGTAAAAAAAATTGTTTAAAAATTTGTGATTATATTCCATTCGTTTTAAATGAACAGAAATATTCAAAAAACCAAACCTACCTCTGAGAACATCCGCAGGGATTAAACGTTGAAACACAGTCGGTCGACTGGCGTCCTTATCCTTGGCGTCTTGTGAGAGTGTCACTGCCACACAGGCAACAACCAGGCAAACCACTGCTTTCATTCTATAGCAAAAATTCAAACAATTATTTCTTTAAAATCTCAGACTGACTAAATTCACAATTTCCGGACTCCAATTACTCGTGGAAACTTTCAACTTACTTTAGAAAATATTTGTGATTTCCTCACGATGAGAATGAGACTGTGAATACTTGATTTTAAGCAGGAAGGGAGCACGACCACATTGGCACGAGTACACGGCACGTTTGACACCTTCGTGAGACTTTATTTGCTTTTATACCTGCAATGAATGCAGACAGTAGAAATCCTACTATCCACTAACTATCGTCCTGTTGGCAATTCTATTTTCTCTCAAAGTGGTCATGACTTTATCTAGTGACATGATTATAAGCCCACCAACACCATCTGCAGTTATTAATTAATTCAAATGGGCACAATTATCAAATGTCATCTCAACTGCAGGCATGGAAAACAAGGGCATGCCTTTAATTTTAAGGTTTGGTAATTAAGCGAGATTTACCACTATTACTAATAATCATGATAAGAGTGCGTGCAGAATTGTATAATTTTAGCTTAATCCATTTAAATGTCAAATGACAACTTCACCTTGAGATCTTGGGTCAGTTTCAAATTTAAGCATTCATTTAACATACTTGAGATGGTATAAGATTCCAATCCATATTGCTCAAAGAGTGAGTTGCACATTTTTGCACAAAAATCCAGAAACTTTCCAGCAGGAACTAATTTGCAGCGGAATTCTGCTTCACCCAATTTTCTTTTAGCACATTAAACTTCGCAACCTTCCATGGCTGTTTTGCATTGTGCCTTTATAACCATTGTATCTGTCTTGTAATTTAAGAACGATCGCCTCTTCAAGCATTTCAACATTTACAATTCTCAACTGCATCTTTGTCATTATTTGTCATTGTTCAGAAAACAAGACAATTATGCGCTTCATGTTTGTTAACAATTATCTTTCCTGTAGGTGGCGAGCATGCTCGTAAAAAAATGTCATTTTGTACAAGTTCTCATTAGTGCGAATTCACCACCTTAATTTCAAACAGTTTTGCAAACCCAGGACAAGAAAAAACTACTTGTAAAACAGAATAACAATTTACAGGTATGTGGTTTCCTATTATCAGCCTGTTTTTATTAACCCTCGTTTTAGTTTTATAGTAAGTCCAGTAATAATTAAGTGGATAAAGCGGAATGGTTGATATTCATGCAAAATAAGGTGAAAACTTGCCAAATACCCTTGTGTCATTATGACACTATTTCTCATCATTTCATCAACACGTCAATTGCAAAAAAATGACGGCATCCTCTGTTTATGGAATGATACAGTTGCACTGTGCTTGATAACAGCCTAATTTTAATAATATAATATTAAAACCATAATTACAAGTTTTCAAATGCGTTAGACTTTTTGCAGTCAAACTCACTTGGCTCAGCCTTGGTCGGGGTTCATCTATCGGGTGTCAATTTACCGCAATACATGTATTGTGCGTGTGGATTAATTAAAGATTCGTCATATTTGTTCGAGAAAACAGGACAATTTTAATTGGGAATTGGAATTGGACGCAACTATTGTTAGTTGAACACGCGTGCACGTGGCATTTGTAACATTACTTGCAATATTGCGATAAAAACACTCATTAAATTAGGATGAAATAAACTCTGCACAGTAGTGTCACGCAATATGCTTCAATTTTAATAAGCAGTTATTTCGAGATGATGAAACATTATATCCATGAGATGACATATATATAAAAGTTTTTTGTTTTAGGCCATCATCACCAGGCAGAGGTAACATCAAAGTTGTCTCATTTGTACGAAAATTAAAACGCTTGTATGAGAAACAAGAAATGTCCACAATCATGGAAAACAATGGGAATTCTATTCACATGCAAGATTGTGAAGAATTATAATGTGTAAACCTGTTGAATAGCCAGGAATAGGAATTAGCAGTAGATTCCTGCAAATATAGGTAAGCATCCTAAATGACTCAGTTCATATCCGCTCAAAAAATTGGCGAATTAATTCGCACACCAAATTCCGAATTGCGAGAAAGCATGAAAGGTTTATAGTTTGGTTACGTATGTGGAAGTTGTCATATAACTAATTAATGATGCGAATTAGTGTTTTATAGCATTTCAGGTCGAATGATGGGATATGTAGACACTCGAGCGCAGAAATTGATCTAGTTTAGCTTACTCAAAAAATGGAGTTAATTGTTCCTCGTATTGAACAACAATTGAAGGTGTTTTCTGAAGCCAACAATCCACTCCATCATGCCACAATAGTCCTTAGCAAGTCATCTATTCCTTCCTATCTTACCATTACAGGTATTTGATACACATAAACATGCATGAACATGAAGGGTTATTTTCGCTAACAATATTATTGTTTGTCACCACCTCATTATTTTGGTAAAATAGGGCTACTACGCTGTGCAGTAATAAGTGTAACATACCACATCTTCAAAATTAGATTGCCAAAAATTCCACTGGTTTATTTCCTTCTTTCCTGCATCAATTTTTGTATCAAATCTAATTTGTAATGGTTTACTGATTTTACTAGTTTTGTTTTATAATGCACTAGTTTAGCTAATAGCAGTTGCTTGTGTATTACTGGCAAAATCGATTTCCTCTTATTAAAACCTAGCTAACATCCTGCCATGGTACTGTGTTGGGTAAGCCGGCTCATAATTCCTGCATTGATGACAAAGGATTCTAATTTCACTATTACAATGCAAACCCTTATCATTAGTAATAAAATTAATATATTTCAAAAGTTGTGAGAAGCGGAATAGAGCAACTCATTTTAAATTTCTCAACTCAACTCATTTTGATTGTTTAATGGCAGTAAGTCTGCTGCTTACTCATCAGGGTGAGGGTACAAAGTGATAAGATTTATATTGACAATTTTCGCACTAAAAAATGATATATGCAGAGTACAGAGGCACTTGTAAAAGCCTTTGGGAAAAAGTCACATCATCAAAATTGATAGGGCTTTCCGTGCACAAATGTTGCAGATTATTGCCCAAACATTTCAAAAATGGTGTGGGTAATTTCAACGGAACATGCAAAGTAATTGACATTCATAAGGGATTTCTTGAATAAAACCGGACGTGACAAAATTTAAGAAAAAATGAAAAATTATGACTCATATCAAGTTTGCAGTAAGGAGTAAGGTCTAAATGCGCTGTCACTATTTGTCAGAGTTGAACCAGAACAAATTTACATTCTGCAGGGCCTCTCAAGCCTGTGAAGCATTACAGAAGTGATTATGCAGTTTGGCGTAATGACAGTAATTAAACTGTGTCCGCTGGATAGTCACAAACTGTTAATTGCTCACTAACTGGTGTGATGTTGCCCAATTTCAATGTCAGCTTGGTACAATAAATACCTCCAAGTTGTCCTATCACGGAATTGCACCAAGCATGACTAATTTGCAGTGCAGTGCATCGCTTGAATTTGAATTTAATAAAAAAAAGTCACAATATGCAATCCTCAGATAGAATTCTACGATTAGTCATATTTTTTATAAACAAAAATCCTACAAGGAAGAATTGTGGTTTATTGTTTTACTTTGTCATCACCAGAAATTTCATGTGAACAGTTTTTGTTACAAGATACAATCTACTAATTACTAATACATACAAAACTGCATCAAAGTGTTTCCTTCTGGCTTAAGTCATACTTAGCACTAAGGATGAGAAGCCCTTTTTATAGCTTAATTAAAAACATAGTAGTATATGAGATAAAGAAGTTCACTTCCATAAACCAATTACAATAGATAATCTTGTATCATTACAATCAACATCGTTTTAAATGGCTCAACTGAATAAAGTCCAATCGGCTGCATTGACGACTACATTTTCTTAGAAAATGTCAAATACTTCGCGAAAAAATCAAGTATTGAGTACATTTATAGATAAAGAAGCACAATTGATCATTATATAAGCGGAAACTGTAAATCTTGGATGGAGAAATCTTGTCACACAACTCTGAATATTTATGAATGACTACGAGATATTCTGGTGTCAAACAGGACGCACTTATTTATTTATTTTGTCTGCTTCTTGCTCTGTTGTGTGTAAATAAACATTCTGTTATATTTACAATGGTCGGCATCATCAAAATGAAACAGGAAACTTGAACTTTTCACGTTGTCATTTCATGACAGATATATAAAATTATCGAAAACTTCGTTAGAGAAAAAAAATTCTGCGAGTCTCAACTTGAGATTGAGGCACTCCGGTTATCTTCATTTTCAGCAATAAAAATTATAAGATAAGCGAAATAGGAATGTGAGCCTTGAGGGGATGCTAGCATATATAATTACCCGTAATAGTTACATATGCATATTTCGGAATTTTAAAAGATTTGCATCTGGATCTGAAAACAAGGTTAGTATCATTCTGCAGATAATAATTCAAATCTTTAATTTTACACGCTCTCGCTTTCCTTTGTCCCTTCACAACCGGCACCGGCGAGCAAGTCTATTAAATTGGATTGAAATGTTACATTTTCTATGATTTTTTCGTTGTATCTATTTATAGCAGCCACGCTATTGAATGCACCTCGTACAACAAATTGCATGCAGCGTAAATCATTAAGGAACAAAGCCGCTGCATGATGAAGGAAAAAAGTGCATTCTATTGACATCATATTTAAAACTGTTCTTGATTATCTTGTGCATCCTTTCAATTTATTTCATTATAACAAAGTGGTGAAAGTGAGTATTTATTTACTCAATTTTAATAAATAAAAAATCCAACAATAAACATGGACTCATTAGCTGTTTTCCGTTCACTAAATAAATAACTTGGAAGATTTTACTTTCCACATTTTTTTTAGAATAATCCATTTTAGTTCAGCAATCAATTTTAGCCAATGAAATGACATTACAACATTTCCGACGGTGGTCATCTGTCGCGTAATTCTGCCCTGACCTTTTTATTAAATATCTACCCGGACTAACTGATTGCCATTAAAATTGCGTTCCGGTTTTTCTCAGCCATGTCCAGGTACTACTAGCAAAAAAAAGTTTTCTTGTAATAACATTTAGAAACAGTTACATGAAAACCTGAAGAGAATTTTTCTTTGTATTGTGTTTTTGGAGATGCATGCAAATCTTTTACTGCTCAATCGTAGGAAGTAAACAAGGTTGAAAGCCTTAGCCGAGTTACCTGCACTGATGACCTCTGACTTGCTTTAAAACGGTGCTTCTAATAAAATTTATATTTATAGATCGATAATTTTTAAATCATATATTTATTAATTTATTGTGATTTTTCTTGCGATACTGATGTGTTACTGTGATTATTATTAATGATTATGCTTGACGAGATTGCCTAGCCATAAGACATTATTA